>PVHP010044670.1:0-13987 GCA_004024765.1 Zapus hudsonius | reverse complement strand
TTTCTTTCTTTCTTTCTTTCTTTCTTTCTTTCTTTCTTTCTTTCTTTCTTTCTTTCTTTCCTTCCTTCCTTCCTTCCTTCCTTCCTTCCTTCCTTCCTTCCTTCCTTCTTTCTTTCTTTCTTTCTTTCTTTCTTTCTTTCTTTCTTTCTTTCTTTCTTTCTTTCTCCCTGTTCTTCTCTTCCTCTCTTCCCTTTTCTTACCTATTACAGAAAAGTCTTAACTCAAGAAACCATTTGTCTTGGTGCTTCTATCCAGACCCCAAAGTCTAAGACATGTACACATGGGGTGGGAGACAGACAGAGAGAGAGAGAGAGAGAGAGAGAGAGAGAGAGAGAGAGAGAGAGAGAGAGAGAGAGAGAGACTTGGGGGATTCTGTTGCTGGAGAATGGCTGAAGTATTGTGGCCATGCCAGAGCAGAAAAGAAATGCTTTAAGCAGAGGCCCATGCAGTCACCCAGGTGTGGAAAAACGCTATCCCAAGTTTGACTTTTCTCTCAGAGGATTGGAAGGAAAGGGACCAGAATGGGTTAAGTCATCTTGTCCCAGATACACCATTGGGTCACTCTCCTTCTCCCTGTTGTTTTAGTTTATGACTTATTTTACACAGGAGGGGGGACTCAAGAGAGGGTCTCTTGTCTGAGACCACCTGGCATTGAGTGGCAGATGAGTTGGTCTTGTGTGGAAGTGTTGATCCAAAGCCTATGTCTTGATGCATCTTTGCAATACCTTCCTGGGGAGTGAATTTGGGTAGAGAGAATATTAGTCTTGGGCACTGTCTTTCCAGTCCCTAGAGAATGGCTGTGGAAATACACATTTCCAGGGAAGGACTGGGCTGGGGATAGGCTTAGAGGCAGAAACACTGTGAAACACTCTGAGGCACGAGTCCCCTCTTGAAATGTTTTTCTCCCTGGACATGGTGGTGCAGGCTTTTAATCCCAGCACTCAGGAGACAGAGGTAGGAGGGTTGCTATGAGTTTGAGGCCAGCCTGAGACTGCATAGTGAATTCCAGGTCAGCCTGGGCTAGAGTGAGACCCTCCCTGAAAAAACCAAACCAAAGGAAAAGAAACGTCTATCTCTGTGGACGGTGTCTAAGCTCCTCTCCCTCCCTCTCCCCATGTGGTCACCTGAGTGGCCCTCTCTCTAGGGATGATCTTCTAATTAACAAAAGAGCCAGTGGCTGGATTATTTTACATTCGTGTATTAAGAAAGGAAGCAAGATGATTTTACATGGGTTTGTCTGATTGCTGGATTAGTGGGCTCCTTTCAATTTGCTTTAATCCCTCCTTAATGCCTTGATCAACTTGGTTCAGCTCAAAACAACCAGCACCTTGGAAATTCAGGATAAAAGCTGTGTCTTCACCAGCATTGTGTTGATTCTTTAATGTGAGCAAATTGTGCCTGTAATGAGACGGACAGGGTACATAGTGAAACACTGCCTGGTACAGCACTCCAAAGGAGAGTCTGGCTTTTAGACATAATGTCTGGGAGAGATGAAGGTCTTGTACCTGAGGTGGAACCGAGATGGTCACGTGACCAAATAAAGTCCCCAGGCACAAGTCACCCCTCCCTCTTCCTCCAGGGTTCAAGGCCAGACTGCCCAAATCAGAGGGTCCACACCACATTCAATGTGGGATAGGAGTAATTTTATAAAGGGCTCATTTAAAGGGGAACACACAGAAATATATTCAGGTGGATTGCCACTATTGGGGAACCCAGAACCAGAGTAGTAGGGCAGGGTGCACCCACAGATTGTGACCTCTTGTGAAGGACCCTGGAGGGTGTGTGCCAGGGAGAAGCCCCCCCCCTCAGTCTCACTGCCTTTTTCCAAACCCAGTGGGAAACTGGGGTCACTGGAAGCCCACTGAGAGATCTTGCTAGCGTTGACATAGAGGGGGTTCAGCTGAAAATGTTTCACTCAGGAAGTCTGCAGTCATCCTCTTACTTTCTCTTGCTCTGTGTTTGACTGTGGACTGTGGAGAGAAGCATTAGGTAGGTTGGGGTTCAGGTCAAGCTTGGGCCTAGGTCTTTGCACCTAAACCTGGCCCACCTTTTCCTTGAACTTTTTTTTCCAGGCTTATTCATTCATTCGTTATTCAGGGATTCTTTGGCAAGTTTGATAGACTGAGCCTGATTTAAACGCTTCCCCCTTCCCTGTTCCTATTCACCGAGAGGTCCTGCTGAGGCCCTTAGAGCCTGCTCTTGGTCTAAGAGGAGTTTGAGAAAGCTTCCCTAAGGATCAGGACAATCTGCCCTGTTTGGGGAGTGCCTGGCCCACCTTGCTTAAATGCATTTCGTTTCTAGAATCTCAGACTCTATCAGCATGTGGCTCACCTTGGTGCTGCTTTCTCTCCTCAGAGCAGGCATTCCCTGCTGTTCCCTTCCAAGAAGTCTTCTCTGTGTCTGCCCCTCCTCTGTCTCATAGACCTTCATCATTCACAGGCTCTGCTTGTTGCTAGATCGGGCTCTGGAAGTGAATTCTAAGGCCTACTGGGCTATGATCACCCCCAAAATTGAGCTCTTTGGGTTACCCCTCATTTTTCCCTTTACCATCTGTTGTGGTCAGCTTTCTAGTTGCTGCGCAGAAAGAACCCAAACGAAAGCAGCTTGTGGAGGAATGGGTTTATTAGGCTTACAGACTCCATAAGGGGAGACTCCATCCTGGCAGGGAAAACGATGGCATGAGCAGAGGGTGGACATCACCTCTGCCACAGCACTGGAAACAGCAGCAGGAAGGTGTGACAAATACTGGCAAGGGGAAGCTGGCTTATAACCCCGTAAGCCCACCCCCAGCAACACAGCTTCATCGAGGTTGTAAAACCCAAACTGCCATCAGCTGAGGCTCGATCAATCAGAATACATTCATTTGTTTGTGGGGGACACCTGGATCAAACCATGACACCATCTGTACCAGCTTAGCCAATATCTCTGGGAAATGTGTGTGGCATACTGCTCTGTGCAATTGTCCTACAGGACCCCCAGAAACATTGCTGAAAAGTTAAATGTGTTCAGGGTGCCCTTGTTCTAGCAACCAAGAGAGATCGTTGAACCAGAGTTCCTCTTTCAGGATTTTGGAAGTTGAGGCTGTCAGAATTGGAAGGGAACAGGGATCATCTCACCTGATGGACGGTTTGCTGATTTGCACTAATTTTTAGCTACAGACCCCCCTCGCCCCCCACACACACTTTTTGTTTGTGAGACAGGGTCTCATGTAGCTCAGGCTGGCTTTTGAAATCGCTATAAAGCTGAGGATGACCTTGAAATCCTGATCCTCCTATCCCTTTCTCTGGGATTCTAGATGTGTGCCATGGCTGTAATCAGCTCTACTCCACGTTGTTGGGATGAACATTCCAACCAGACACAGCTTATGGGTGGGAGGGATTTATTTCAAGCTTACAGATCCAGAAGGGAAGTTTCATCAAATGATGGAAGTAACTGACCCCCATTCATAAATCCAAGGAGAGATATACCACCAAGCAGCCAGCACCACAAGCAAGCACAGCTAGACAGAAAACAGCAGGGACCCAGACAGAGCTTAGATTTCCTTTAGGCTGGAAATCAGACCTGTCTGCAAACACACCTTTGGGCTGGACCCCAGAATCTGCCCTCAGTGACACCTCCTCCAGTCAGGCGAATGGAGACCCAAGTTACAAGCTTTAATAAAACACCTGAGTCTATGGGGGGGGAGGGGAACATATTCAAACTTCCACAGCCACCATGCCCAGTTTTATATAGTGCAGGGAAAGGTATCCAACCGAGGCTTTGTGCACGCTAGACGAGAACTCTATCAATTGACCTATATTTCCAGCCCTTTACTTCTTAATGAAACAAAATGTTCTTAATGAAACAAAGTGTTCTTAATGAAATAAAATCTTTCATTGACAGATAAATGGCAGGTTGTTTTTGATCGAGGAGGGCGGGGCTTAAGCTCTGCCAAGCCTCTGATGATCTTGGTAACTTAGAATGGATCTGTGATAGTTTAGGGTGATTGGAACCCTGAAGTAAAGAGCATGAGTGCCCTTGGACTTGTTTGCCAGTCTCCACTTATCTCTGGCCTAACCTGCTTTTCCAAAAACAACCTGAACCATCCCTAGAGAGGGAGATCTCCTTTTATAGAATTCAAGTTTAACTTCCTGAGGCAGCCTAGCCCAGACAATCCGCTGTCTCTCTGGCTCACCTGAGCCAGAAGAAATAGTTACCAGGAGGAGGCATACTGCTCTCTTCCTCGCTTAGCTGGCTAGCACAGACCCTCTGAACTTGAGGCTCTGGTAAGCCCTCCCAACTCAACCACCAGACTAAGGCTGGAGGGACATGGCAGAGATCTCTGTTCCTTCTTCTCTTTCCTTCTCATAAGATGCTGTTTTGAGGTTTACCAAGTGGATGTATCTATTCCCCCTTCCTGGGTCCACAGGCTTTTTCTTTCCTGTCCTGACTTCCTAATAAATATAATAATTTCATAATTATCCTTCTCAGTCTGAGCTAACAATTCTTTATTTAGTTAAAAGACAAGAAGTCATGGTTTGGGGTTTGAGAACTCTTGCCTCAACCCCTTCTACACACTCTTTCGGCTCCATATATTAGAAGGTCATCATAGCCCTGAGCTGGTCCAGTGCTGGTGAAGGGTTCAAATGTGAAATGTCCCCCATAGCCTCACGTGTTCATGATTAAGCCTCAAACTCAATCTCTAGCTGGCGGAGCCTTTGGAGTAGAGCCTTGCTGGAGGAGGTGGTCACCGGGATTGGAGCTTAAGATTTCTTAGTCCGGCCCTACTAGGTGGTCACTAACTAGCTAGCTTACTCTTGCTATTCCTCCCTGCTGCTGCTGAATGTGTGAAGATGTGAGCCTGTAGCCTG
The DNA here is from genome assembly GCA_004024765.1 of Zapus hudsonius. NCBI lineage: Eukaryota > Metazoa > Chordata > Mammalia > Rodentia > Dipodidae > Zapus > Zapus hudsonius. The sequence continues at coordinate 9,137 of PVHP010044670.1, read as the reverse complement.
CTCTGCCATGCTTTCTCCACCCCTTGAAATCATCAGCCTGAAACAAACCCTTTCTTCCCATAAACTGGTTCTGCTTGGGTGTTTTGTCCCGGGAATGAGAAGGAAACTGTGACAGATGGTGAGACCACAAAGGAAGGTAACTTACTTGGGTTGGCAGAGGAAGGACTAGAACATGGGACTAAGAACTCCCGGACTCAGGTCCTTCCCTCCCACACTTAGGAATCCATTCTCAGCTCAGTCCTCGCCCATGCTTCAAGAAGTCAGGGTGGTGAAGTTTCAATAGGACATGTGGAGCCAGATCCTTGGAAGCACTTCCTGACTTGACCCCTCATTCCCTCGAACTCAATTGCTGAGTAATATATTTGCCAGGTGACCTGGATCATTTTCTCTTTGTTCGCTCCACTTCACAGTGGCTGGCAGGACACTTGCTCTCTCTGAGATCTCATGTGGAGTGCAATTAGCATTCAGGTCCAGAGCTGGCCAGTCCCCCAGATTATTTGCATAGGTTAAGTATTCCTGATAAGACCCCTCAAATCAGAAGGCTGAAATAAACTAATTAGAACTTACAATACTCAAGCTACATATAAAAGGGAGCCTTGCTTGATCTCTGAAGCAACAACCTGGGGGTGGGCAGAGGATGGAAGGAGAGGGAAAAGAAGTAGGGAAGGGAACATGTCCTTAGAACCAACGGGTCCACGCCATCATCAAATCTTGTGTAAGCAGACTCAAGAACCCATGTAGAATAAAAATGTCCCTTAAAACTTCACTGTCCCCTGACCTGACCCTTTCGCCTTAAAAAAAAATTTTTATTTGCAAGTAGAGAGAAGAGAATCAGAGAGAGAGAGAGAGAGAGAGAGAGAGAGAGAGAGAGAGAGAGAGAGAGAGAGAGAATGGGTGCAACAGGGCCTTTAGCCACTGCAAACAAACTTCAGATGCATATGCCACTTTGTGCATCTGGCTTTATGTGGGTACTGGGGAATCAAACCCAGGTTGTTAGGCTTTGTAGGCAAGTGCCATAACCACTGAGCAATCTCTTTAGCTCCTATTTGCTTTTTTAAAATTGTGTGTGTCTGAGTGTGAGCACACATGCCATGGTGTAGTTGTGGAGGTCAAAGGACAAACAAGTGTCCACCTGTTTTGAGACAGGGTTTTTCTCATTGTTCAGTGCTATGCTTACCAGGTTAGCTTTGGGATTCTCTCTTCTCTGCCTCTGTTCACACTGTAGGCAGGCGCACAGTCCCGCTAAGTACCTTGCTTTTATGTGAGTTCTAGAGATCCGAACTTGATCATCAGGCTTACTGCAGCAAACGCTTTACCCACTAAGCCACCCCCTGCCTTTTGCAAGCTTATGAAATCAAAATGTCTGGAGGACTCCATGAGCAGACAGACAGTGGGTATCCTGGAACTGGCATATCAGGGATGGCGCCTGTCTGGGACCGCAAGTTGCTGAGTGGGCTGAAAGAGGTCCCAGAAAGGACCTTGAAGGACTCTGGCTGGACGGACAGAAGTCATCACATGTGATCAAAGCTCTTGATGCCCCCCCCCCCGCAGATATCACTGGCTCAGACCTGGCATGAGCCAGGCAGAGACTATAGTCTGTGCATGTTGGCAAGGAGCCTCTAGCCCCTCAAGTCCCTTATGCGAAACGACAGTATTTGGGACTGGAGAGATGGCTCAGTAGTTAACGCACTTGCCTGCAAAGCCTAACCACCTGGGTTCAATTTCCCAGTATCCACCTAAAGCCAGAGGCACAAAGTGGCGCATGTGTCTGGAGTTCATTTGTAGTGACTGGAGGCCCTAGCGTGCCCATTCTCTCTGTCTGTCGGTCTCTCTCTTTCCTTGCAAATAAAATAAATAAAATATTTTTAAATGACATAATTTGCATGATCCCCATGCATACCCTCCTGCATACTTCAAACGCACTACGTCACCTGCTATCTACAAAACTTTGTAAATTGCTGCTCTCCTGGATTGTTCAGGGGATGACGAAGAAAAAGTCTACACGTATTCAGTACAGACATAATCTTTCCTTCAAGTATTTTCAAGCCCAAATTGGCTATATTCACAGATGAAGAACCCATAGATGGAGGTTGGCTGTGTAATGTAGGTTTTTTTTTTTGTTTTATTAAATTCTTTTATTATTATTATTTTTTTATTGTCCATAATGAGTTACATTGTTTAGTGGGCCAACATGAGTTGTTATCCCCAATTCCTCTTTGCCCCCCTTCCCCATCCCCAGTCAGCTGGATATCCTCTACTGTGGTCCGTCTGTATCAGTCTTTGTGGTAGGGGACCCTGGTAATGTAGGGTTTTAAGAGTGAGTGCTCAGGAGATTGGGAGATGACTCCGTAGGTGAAAGTGCTTACTGCACAAGTATCATGACCTGAGTCCGGACCCCCGGAGCCCACATAAAGCTGTCATCTCAGCCCTCCTATGGTGATGTGGGAGGCAGAGACAGGAGAGTCCAGGATGCTAATGGGCTAGCCAGCCCAATTTTCACAGAACAAGTGGAAGGCCAGAACAGACACTTGGGGCTGTCCCTCTGACCTTCACCCGTGCACCGTGGTACGTGTGCACCTGTGCTCACACACATGAATACATACACACACAACACACATAATGCTTGAGGGGGCTCAAAGCTAAATGACCTAGCTGAAACAACGCCTTGGTTACTTAACTTCTGACATCCCCTTGATGTACGCTGGGGATAAAGGTAATGTCACCCATCTAACGGGCTTCCTCAGAGGATAAGGTGAGCTCATCATAGTTCCTGGTCCAGTGCATAGCCGAGAGCAAGAGCCCATACGTGGTAGCTGCTGTTTTAGAACTGTGTCTAGGTTCATTCTATTGCATTCCTTTCTGTGCCCGGCCCAGGTCCTATGAAGGATATATGAGAATCAGAAGTGTGACATTTAGCCTCAGGGGAGTTACTGAAGAGGCCAGATGTTAATCCTTAAAGCCATTACACTCAGGCTGGCATATGGGCCACTAATCTATCTAAGGACCCAGGGTGGAAGGAGAGGAGGGCACAGCTTGGGTGGCCATGGAGCAGGGGCTGAGCCTGCAGCCCCATTTAACACACCCTGTGCCATGCACCGTGACTCACCACGGAGATGCCAGGGAAGCATCATGGATGAGGACTGCCTAGGAGTCCAGGCATGTACCACAATGCAAAGAAGAGAACACTAGGGACCCGTGGCTTGCTGCCCTGAGCCTCAGTTTACTTAAGGTAAAATGACAGGGCAATGGAAATAATGGTGTCTCTCCTTCCATGTTCTTGAACTTGAGGATGAACTTGAAGTCATTACCATCTTTTTGTGAATTAGTCAAAGATGGTTATCAGTCCTTGAAGCGACTGAGAGGAGAATTCAAGGGAAAGACTCTCTGACCAAGAACTTGGGGTTTGCTCATCCCACCTTTGAGGAGGGAACAGTCTCCACTCAGCTTTAGAGAGTTCTCATGTCTTTGAGTTTTAATTTCCACCAGCCCTCGACTAAGCCTTGGGGAAAATATCTGGCTTCCTGTCCTTCCCTTAGCATCGCTGCCTACTCTCTGGATGGCACAGTTGGTGAGAACTGAAGCCACAGCGCCATGTTCCTTCAGGGAAGAAGATACCACCTACCAGGCCTCTTTCCTGGATGGTGACTATGTGCATCTATCTGCCAACAAGATTCTGATCTCAGGGGTCTAATTTGTCCCTTCTCTATTCCTTCTGGAAACCCACTCACCTTGACTCACTACCCCACCTCAAATTTCTCTCTATTCCTCCCTCTTCCCAGAAAGCACACTTCCTCACTTTCCATCCGGTTTCTGCATTGCGATAAATAGCAACCGTATGCTTCTGAGGAGGAAGAGAAAAAAAAAATCTAGCATTTAAAATATTGAGCCTCTCAGAAATAATTATTCATGAGTTTTTATGCATGCATTAGAATTTTTCCTCTAGGCGAAGAGCCCCTGCTGGAGCGAACTTAGCCACAACGTGGCCTTTCTTTCCCTGGTTTCTTTTTTTCTTCCACTTTTTTATTCTCCCTGTATTTATGAATACTCAACACATTTGGGATCAAAACATAAAAAAAAAAATGCTCACGGACGTGACTTGTGCGCAGCCTTGCGGAGCTCATCAGCAGATGGAGTTGCTGGGAGACATTTTTAGTTGTGGAGGCTGTGCAAGGCACGCTCACAACAGGATGTGCTTATGATCTGGGGTGGGGGAGACATGGCCTGTCCTTGGGGATCCCCAGTCTAAGGAGATGTGGCCTGTCCTCAGAGAGCCTGTGGTAGTGTGAATAATGTCCCCCAATAGATTCAAAAGTTTATTATAATTGTAAATTGTCTCCAGGCAGTTCTGGCTGGAGGAGGTGTGTCACCTTGGCCAGATCCTAGGGTTCAGCCCTAAGGTGTTTCTGGGGTGGGTCTGGAATTCTAGCTATACATATGCAAAAAGCAGTCTGAGCTCAAGCCTGGAGTTCCTTTTGTTTGCTAGTGTGGAGTGTGCTTACTTGCTTGAGATGCTGGTGGTAGGGTTTTCTGTCTCTGCTTGGATCTGTGAAAGGGGGCCAGGCTTTTTCCTTAACTTCCCCTGGGTCTGTTACTTCAATACTTTCCTCCCCAAATCATGCCTGGTTTGGAGATTCATCCCAGTGACGTGTGACTGACTACAACAGAGCCCCAGTCTGAAGGGACATGAAGGGAGGTCTCTGTCATCAGGGCTTCCATTCTGACTTTGGAAACGGTGTTCTCATCAGTGACTTTCTCACGGGCAAACGTGCTTGCTGGCTCCATTTTCCAATGTGATGGTGTGACGGAGGGTCTGATTCATTGAACAAACACCCTTAGAGGCTGGCTGTGAAGTGGTACCTGGACCAGCAAGCATTATGCCTCTTCTCAAAGCTTCTGTATCTCCACTATATGGTGGAGTCCTCAGAACAGAAAGGGAAAGGAAGAATGGGGAATGCCTGAACCTCTGCAAGGTGGTCTCATTCATGGATGCATTCATTCAATAGGTTTTTATTTTTATGGAAACCATCTCGTCTACTGTCTGCAGCTCTGGGCCATGTAAAATGTTCAACAATCCTCCTTTGGGATACTCCAGAGTTTTGAGCAGACTTCACTTGGAGGTCATCCTCAGGACACACCTCCAAACCTAGCATCTCCCAGGGAGAGACCCAGATCTTCAGAAAAAGGACTTTGAAATCTCCTGTACTTACCTGATGCCCCAAGGGATTTGGGTTTATACCCCATCAGCTTTCCTCTTGCTGCAAAACCAACTCTTTTTAATCTGAGGGTGCAACAGAGGAACATTTCACTGGGTTAGGGGTAGCCCAGCCTGCCCTGTGATGTCTGCACCATCCCCAGGCAAAGTTGTGCTGACCACTAAGGGGTTGGTGTGGGAATACATCGGTCTTTGGGGTCTGGAGTAGACTTAGGGACTTCCCGGTCCTGGGAGGGCAGGATGAGGTGAGCTTACCTGTGGTTGAATCTACCATTCATAGAAATAGCCTGAGAGCCAATGGAGGCCTTAGGGATGACTGAGGCTAAGGGTCAAGTACAGGCTCAAATGAGTGTGGCTGACATAAGAGGGGTGCTCCTCTGTCTGTCTGTCTGTCTGTCTGTCTGTCTGTCTGTCTGTCTGTCTTTCTCTCTCTCTTTCTCTCTTTGGTTTTTCAAGGTAGAGACCTGGAATTCACTATGTTGTCTCAGGGTGATCCTCCTACCTCTGCCTCCCAGGACATCCTGAGGGAACATAGACTCATCCTTGGGGACCCCCCAGTCTGAGAGAGACATAGTTCCATTCTTGGGGAACCCCAGAGGACATTTTGCTAGACCATCCAGGCTGGGGTTCTGCTCAAGTAGTGTCAATGTCCAGTTTTGGGAAGACCTCAAGTCACAGTTTTACTCATCTCCCATTGATCTGAACTTGATCTTGTGACCATTTCTAGCTGCAAGGACCTCTGGGAAATGTAGTCCATAACTGGGCAGCTTGAGGCCTTGCTCAAAGTTGGGTGCTATGATCTGAATCGGAAATGTCCCCCCATAGGCCCATCTTTTGGACACATACCCTCCACCATGTGGACGACCAATGTCACAAGTTTCCCCCATCACTGACTGAGCCTTCTGACACGCCTTCCCTACTGAGATGTGTCGAAATTCTCAGAGCCAAAATAAATCCTTCCTTCCTTCCTTAAATCATTTCCGTTGGTTATAGTCTGGTCACGTTGATATAAATAACATATTGAGACTGGAAACAAAGAGTTTGTTGTTTTGTTTGTTGGTTTGCTTAAGACAGGGTCTCAATGTGTGGGCAGTGCAGGAAGGAAATTCCAAAGACTCAGGAAGCCATTAAGTCTGGAATAGAATTGCAATACCCCACCCTAGGGCTATATAAAGGTGAAAGAATTCTCTCCTGGCCCCCTCCTGCCTGTTTCCTGTTCTGTGTGTGGTGTAGGTGATGGGTTTCTCTCTCTGCTTGGACCTGTAAAAGAGGGCCAGCTTCTTTCGCTGTTAAGGAACTTCCCCTCAATCTGTAGTTTCAATAAATACTTTCCTCCCCCAAATTGTGACTGATTTGAAGATTTATCCCAGCGGCGTGTGGCTGACTATGACAGATAGCCAGAAAAATATTCTTTTATTTATTTACTTATTTGTTTGGAAGGAGAGAGAGAGAGAGAGAGAGAGAGAGAGAGAGAGAGAGAGAGAGAGAGAGAGAGAGAGAGAGAATAGTGCAAATGAACTTAAGATGCATGCACCACTTTGTGCATCTGGCTTTATGTGTGTACTGGGGAATTTAACCAGGTCTTTAAGCTTTGCAGGCAAGTGCCTTAACCACCGAGCCATCTCTCCACTGTAAAATATTCTATTAGCTGAAGGAACTCACTGAAGTGTGTGACTTTGAGCAAGACTCTTTGCCTCCATGAGCCATATTTTTCACCATTTACAAGGAAGGGGTGACAGTATACCTACCCAGAACATGGGTGAGATGACAGTTATGACCCTCTGAATCTCAAGGGATAAGAGATTAGAAAGCCATCCCTTTTATTGGCACTGCTTTTCAAAATGCCTGACAAGAAACATTTCCGTTGGCTCAAAAACAGCATCAATTTTCTCATTGAAATTCTTTTATTCAACAAAATGGATAATCTTGAGGAGAAGGAATATACATTATGTTTTCTGTTAGGATTCATTAAAACTGCTTTCATTTTGAATTCAACACGCAGTTTCGGAGTATTTGTTCTGCACTGGCATTGTGCAAAAAAAAAAAAAACCCACTCAAAATAAATAGAAGAAAACAGAAAGAAGAAAAGAAAATAAAGATTGGTTCTTACCAATCTTCTCATTGGATGGCTAAGAAAAGGATTGTGGGAAGCCTGGGGCCACAGGGCAGGTTAGGAATATTCTTTCATCTTATGGGTGCTTGGTGGGCTCAGGGGATGGGAAGCAAGGTGTGCTTGTGACTTGCAGAAGCTGTGAGCATAACATTCATATGATGGCCAAAGAGTAAGCCCTCTGGGGCTGGGGAGATGGCTCAGTGTTAAGTGTGCTTTCTGTGAAAGAATGAAGGTTGAAGGGGGCCTCAGACTACCCCAAGTTCAAATGCACCTGTGACCGTAGACCTGCAGCAGAGCAGAGACCCCAATAATGGACTCCTGCAAGCTCAGGTTTCAGGAAAAGGAGGCTGGCTCACAAGACAAGACCAGGCAGAAGAGTTATGGAGCCATCACCCAAAATTCCATTCTGGTCACCACAGGCAAGCGACCCCCATCACACAGGTGGATGTATGGGGTGCTGCAAGGGTACACACGAATGCATTCAGCACACAACACACACTAACGAAAATTAAGGAATAAAAGGAGGGTCAGTGCCTGTCATGGTTTGATCCAGGTGTCCCCCTTAAACAATTGAATGTGTTCTGATAGATCGATCCTCAGCTGATGGCAGTTTGGGTTTTACAACCTCGATGAAGCTGTGTTGTTGGGGGCGGGCTTTTGGGGTTATAAGCCAGCTTCCCCTTGCCAGTGTTTGGCACATCTTCTTGCCGCTGTTTGCAGTGCTGTGGTGGAGGTGATGTCCACCCCTCTGCTCATGCCATCGTTTTCTCTGCCAGGATGGAGTCTCCCCTTGAGTCCGTAAGCCAAATAAACCCATTCCTCCACAAGCCGCTTTTGTTTGGGTTCTTTCTGTGCAGCAACTAGAAAGCTGACTGCAACAGTGCCCTAACAGAAAGAAGCACTTTCTCCAATAACTAACACAGTGGACTAAGCTAGTCATGATGGCAGCCAGAGAGAGGAAGTAGCCATGGAAGGGATGTTTGATCAGTCTCCTGGGAGGAAATGGATGCTTCCTAGGAGAGCTGGTCAGAGTGGCATCTGGAGGGCTTAAGGAAGTGGAAGAGGGTCCCTGTGAAGATGAAGGGTGCCAAAGCCACTCAGCATAGGGTAGGTCCTCATTCATGTCAGTTTCATGTCTTTTCCATCCTGAGGATAAGGGATCCTCCTAACCCTAAGGTGACTTCAGCATGGCCCCTTCTGGGCTTACTGGGTTCTAATTGTCTCCTGAGGACTGAGCTCTGGGGACCACGCTGGCTGAGTGGTGAGCACTGATTGTCTTCAGGGCTGCACTAATGCTCCATGCCTTCCCCAACTAGTGAATCTTCCCGATTTGGTGGGAAGGGGCCGGATGGAGGGTGTTCTACACAAGCTCTTGGTTCTCTCCAACAGCAAAGAGGTGAGGGGGAGCACAGGGCCCTGAAGGAAGTGACTCCATAGGTCCTGGCTGGGCTGTGTCTAACCCACCACCTGCACCAGGATGCCACTGACCACTCCCTTGCAAAACCACGAGGTAGCCCAAAAGAATTCCCATTATGTCTTCCAGCTCCCTTGCGAGTTTGAGTTTCTTGGGTCCCCATGGATGGATGGCAGACCACAGCAGGGAGACCCGATTTCAAAGAGAATTGACCTTGAGGTTGTTGAGCAATTCTGAAGCTCGCTTCTGCGGTCCCATGTTTGCAGAGCTGTGGGGAAGGGTGGGGTGTGCAGAGAGGCCCAAAGGAAGGATTAGAGGAAGCATCATCACTCTAGATCTTTCTATTTGTGCAAATTGTAAACAGTAAGCGGGCACGTGGGTAGCAGGAGTGGGGTTGG
>PVHP010044669.1:0-13991 GCA_004024765.1 Zapus hudsonius | reverse complement strand
TCTCTCTCTCTCTCTCTCTCTCTCTCTCTCTCTCTCTCTCTCTCTCTCATTGGAAATAAATAAAATACTTAAAAAGCTGAACAAGGCAGTGTGAGCTTCCCTAGCATTGGGGATACAGAGATAGAGAATACTTTAACTTGTTGGACAGCTAGTTCAGCAAAATGTATGGGTCTCATGGTTCAGTGACAGACCTTTTTTTTTTAAAAAAAAATGTAAACTGTTTGCATTCCCACCAGCAGTGAAGGAGGGTTCCTTTTTCGCCACATCCTCTCCAACATCTATTGTTGGTAGAATTTTTAATGATTGCCAGTCTTACTAGAGTGAGGTGGAATCTCATTGTTGTTTTGATTTGCATTTCCCTGATCATTAATGATGTTGAACATTTTCCTAAGTGAGAATTGGCCATTTGTATTCTTCCTCTGAGAATTCCCTGTTGTTGAACTCAGAAGCCCATTTTGTGAGAAGGCTGTTTGATAGTTTATTATTTAATTTATTGAGTTCTTTATAAGTTCTAGATATTAGACCTCTATCTGTGCTACAGCTGGCAAAGATTAACTCCCAACCTGATGGTGGTCTATTGGCTTTGAGTATGGTAAGTTTGTCTGTACAGAAGCTTTTTAGCTTGATGAGATCCCATTGATTGAGTGATTGCTATACTTTCTGGTTTACCAGAGGTTTGTTCAGGAAGTTTTTCCCTACTCCTATTTCATCGAGAGTTCCCCCTATTTTTTCTTCCAGGATTTTCAGTTTCAGGTCTTATGTTGAGATCTTTGATCCATTTGGAGGTGATTTTGGTGCAAGGTGAGAGCACTGGATTTATTTTCATCTTTTTATAAGTGTTTATCCAATTTGTCCAGCACCATTTTTTGAAGATGCTATCTTTACTCCAGTTGACATTGTTGGCATCTTTATCAAATGTTAAGTAGCTATAGTTGCTTGAGCTTAAGGCAAGGTCTTCAATTCTGTTCCATTGGTCTATCTGTCTCTTCTTATGCCAGTACCATGCTGTTTTTGTTCCAATGACTTTGTAATATATTTTTAGATTGGTTATGGTGGTACTTCACGATGAGCTTCTTTGACTAAGGACAGCTTTGGAAATCTGAGGCATTTTGCCTTTCCAAATAAATTTTGAAATTGTTTTTTCTATGTCTACAAAGAATGATGCTGGTATTTTTATTGGCATGACATTGAATCTGTATATTGCTTTTGAGAGTATTGCCATTTTCATGATGTCATGGTTTGATCCAGGTGTCCCCCACAAACAAATGAATGTGTTCTTATAGATAGAGCCTCAGCTGATGGCAGTTTGGGTTTTACAACCTCAATGAAACTGTGTTTTGGGGGGTGGGCTTATTGGGATTATAAACAGCTTCTCCTTGCCAGTATTTGGCACACCTTCTTCCTGCCGCTGTTTCCAGTGCTGTGGCAGAGGTGATGTCCACCCCTCTGCTCATGTCATCATTTTCCCTGCCAGGATGGAGTCTCCCCTTGAGTCAATAAGCCAAATAAACGCATTCCTCCACAAGCCGCTTTTGCTCGGGTTCTTTCTGCGCAGCAACTAGAAAGCTGACCACAACACACGACATTAATTCTACCTATCCAGGAGCATGGATAGATCTTTCCATCTTTTTCTGTCATCCTAAATTTCCTTCTTCAGTGTTTTTATGTTTTCTTTATACAAGTCTTTCACATCATTGGTTAGTGTTACACCAAGGTATTTTTTTTGAGACTATTGAAAATGGGACTTTTTCACTGATTGCTTTTTCTGTGTGCACATCATTTACATACAGGAAGGCTACTGATTTTTGTATGTTAATTTTGTATCCTGCCAGTTTGCTAAAGTGGTTAATCACCTTCAGTAGTTTAGTCATACTGTTCTTTGGGTCTGTTACATATAAGATCATGTCACCTGCAAAAAGGGATAGTTTCACTTCCTTCTTTTCAATTTGTATCCCTTTTATATCTTTTTCCTGTCTTATTGCATTTGCTCGAACTTCAAGGACTATGTTGAAGATCAGTGGAGAAAGTGGACACCCTTGTCTTGTTCCAGAATTTAGTGGTAACTACTTGAGACTTTCCCCATTGAGTATGATTTGTGCTTTAGGGGATTTGTATATGGCCTTTATTATGCTTTGGTATAGGCCTTCTATTCCAAGTCTCTGAAGTGTTTTGATCATGAAGTCGTGTTGAATTTTGTCAAAGGCTTTCTCTGCATCTATTAAAATAACCATGTGATTTTTGTGGCTGAGTTTATTAATGTGGTGGATTATGTTGATTGACTAATATGTTGAACCAACCCTGCATTCCTGGGATGAACGCTACCTGACCAAGGTGGATAATACTTTGGATGTGTTGTTGGATTTGACCACTATGGAAAACAGTGTGGAGGCTTCTGAACAGGATGGAAATAGAACTACTAGTTGATGAGCTATTCTCATTTCAGCACAGAGATATTTGCACAATCATGTTTATAGCAGCTCAATTCACAATAGCTAGGAATTGGAACCAACCTACATGCCCATCACTAGATGAATAGATATCAAAATTGTGGTACATATATACCACAGATTTATAATCAGCAATTAGGAAAAATGATATAATGAAATTCAAAAAATGTATGGATTTGGAACAGATCATATTCAGTGAACTCGTACAAGAACAGAGAGACAAGCACCACATATTCTCCCTTATCTGTGGCCTCTAATCAGGTTAAACAGAACTGTAAGTAATTATGACTAGACATTCAGAGGAAAGGCAAAGGAGACAGAAGGAAATGGGGGCAAAGGTGGAAGCAACAGAAGGGGGAGATGTACACAAATCTAAACTAATGATAATCTGACTCCATAGAATCTTATCTTCTGTACAATAAGTTCTGGAGGTAGATAGGGCACCGAAGGGGGGTCATGGAAGCCTATCAATGGTGCAAAGGATGCTGACCATTGGCTCCTCAACCCAGTAAGTAGTTACCTCCCACAATCAGCTATTGATCAGAGTATCCCATATGGTCATTAAAATAAGACAAACTTTTGTCACAGCCCTTGGATACCCACTTTAGGCAAAAGATAAGACCCTATTGCTGAAGATTTCACAGACTGATATCACACAAACTGAGAGACCCTGCTGAATCCAGAAACAAAATCAGCTCCCAGATGGACAGCCTGGGTAAAACTGTAAGTTGTTGCACAAGTTGCCAGGGATACCAGACCAATGATGCCTTGAGAGAGCAGAAGTCATCTTCAAGTTACACCTACCAATGGCCTGAGAGTGCAGAACACACTGCTATATGGCACAGACAAGCAAGTCAAGAAGTGCCCATCTGTGCAATAGTGGCACCCAAACTAGGTGGGTAATCAACAGCTGAGTAATTGGCTATGGGATCCACTCAGAGGCAGGGAACCCCTGACTGTTAAGGAGAACCAAGGCAACCCTGAATGGGGACTAAGAACCCCATTCACATGGGAAAGTCCTCACTAACCATAGGCACTCAGAAAGGCTATGCCCACCAAACGCTCACCAAACTAGCAATATTTTTCTCAATTTACCAATAATAATCTCACTCTCCGCTGGAGATTCTGTTTGCATTTTTCAGGAAGCAACAAGAACTGGGGACAACTGAACTCCACCAAAGGGACATGACTTGACAGGGGACATCCAAGCAGGAGATCATTCACCTCAAACTCACCATTTAGAGCCCTAATGCAACCTCTAAGGAAGTGAGATGACAAGCAAAAGAGCTATTCTCACAGCAAGGCAGATAACCTGGGGAAGGTCAATGGAGAGAGGCACCAAGGGTGCCCAAAATTGCCCAAAATGCAAATTCGCAGACTCTTAAAAACCTAATAACTATGCAAAATATAAACTCACCCACTATGTATCAGGGAAATTTGTGGAAGAGGGGGCTGAAAGAATGTAAGAGTCATGGGAGGGAGAATAACTAATGCATAAGAGGGAATGTCATCATGGATTCAATGCCTTTATCTAAGAACCTATGTTACTGAGCATATTGTTATATTAATACATATAATTTTAAGCCAATAAAAATGTTAAAAATGTAAACCTTTATTTGAAAATTTATATAATATAATATAATATAATTTATATAATCACAATTAGTTTGAGGCCACCCTGAGACTACATAGTGAATTCCAGGTCAGCCTGAGCTAGATTAAGACCCTACCTCATCTGCACCTGCCCCCCAAAAAGTTTTTTTTTAAATATATATTTATTGTCCATAATGAGTTACATTATTTAGTGGGCATTTTTTCCTGTCTCTATTATCAATGTTGAAATGGTAGTGAGCTCAATTTTCTGGACATCGTGTGGTGGTAATGACAGCCTCAGAAAGGTCATGAAGTGACAGATATGAAGCTAGAAGACAGTGACCCAAAGTCCTCCTCCATATCTTCTGGCTCTTACGTTCTTTCTGTCCCCATTTCTGAATTTGTGACTGAAACTTATGGGACATGATAAGGATGTCTCATTTAGAACTGAGCACTCGAGCATCACTACTTACTCTTAAAACAATGAGATTTTAATCTCTTCTGTAATCAGGATCATCTGTAAAAGAAACTTCTCTGACCAAAGGTAAAAGCAACATTAATCTATATTCATTATCATAATGTAAATATCCAAGGACATTTTTATGGATGTCGCATATACTTTAATCTAGCAACAGTAGTGGTTTCCCCATAGAGTCCATGCCCTTCTCAGCCATAGGTTTAGTACCAGTGATTTAGTACAAGAGATGAATTTTCTCCCATAGAATGTGTTTCAGATCCAATCAGAGAGCAGTTGGTTACCCCCATAACAGTCATGTTATACTCATAGATATCTCTGACCTGGCAAGTTGGTATTCCACTCCCAGAATCAGTTTTTTTTTTTTCTTTTAACCTGAATGCTTCTGAAAGAAACATTATGTATGCCCATGGGATGTTTCTTCCCAATCTCTCTCTCTCTCTCTCTCTCTCTCTCTCTCTCTCTCTCTCTCTCTCTCTCTCTCTCTCTCTCTCTCTCTCCTTAATTATATTTTCAATTAATCAACAAAGAAGTGAGTTTTCCTATAGATTTCCATAACAGATTTAGTTTTGGTTGGACTTCTCAACCCCCTCTTTTTCTCCACTTCTTTCCCCTGACTCCAATTTAACCTTTCCGTTTATTTTGCCCTCTTCAGCCATTTCTGATGGGATGCTCAGAGGTTCAATATTATGCAGGTAATGAGAGCAACTGTAAGGTCATGAATGCAGCAACCACTGGATATTCAGAAGACAGCATTCCAAGCCCTCTCTCCCAACAACTGACTCTTACATTCTTTCTACCTCCTCTACTGCCACAGTCCTTGAGTTTTGGAGGGGCAAGAAGACCTTTCTATTAAAAATAATGAGTGGAACTGATAGAGGAAGAAAACTCATGTTGACCTCTAACCTATACACACACACACACACACACACACACACACACACACACACACACACTGGCACACACATACACACACATATACATACACACATCTGTAAATAAATACAAAGTAAAATCTGTACAATCTGAGCTGATATCCTGCCATGCATGCAAGGGAATGAAATATTTTTGGTTTAGCCTTTATCACATTGAACTGATGTAGAATTTCTGTTAGATTTGTCAAGACATTGTTAAAATTTGTATCCTTTTTCAATTCTTACAAAGGAAAACTGTGGCATGATAAAAGCTTAAAGATCACATATTTGATCCATCTTTCCATTTCATCTGTCTATAAATTACCAATGGCATGAGATCTAGAAATCCAAACACATAGCACACTGAGAATAATGTTCCTTTGAGGACAATTACTGTCATACTGAGAATGATTTTCATAGGAGGCAACTTATTTTTATGTTTTTAGAATACTTAAATATAGCTCATCTTCAAAATTACATAAATCCTAAAGTATGTGTATGAATTGAAAAAGAGTTTTGTTTTCACTCACCAACTACAGGGAGGAGATTTATATCCATTTAATAAGACTTCTTTCAATCAGTCAAAAAGCATGTGTAGTGTCATTGTTAGCAGATAATGCAATACCATTCTCCAGGAGTGTTTCCATTTAAATTCCCAGAAATGGACTACAATATCTATCTTTGCATCTTCTCTTCCCTAAAACACAGCACTGTTAGCTTATTATTTGAATGTGGAGTGAGCATTCATCATAATGTGATTTTCACTTCTCTTATTGAAAATGAATATTTTACATTCATGATGAATATTTTTTGTTTGTTTCAAGTTCCAACCCTATGTCTTTCATAAATGAATTTACTGGTTCATCAAGATATAAGCGCTAGAATATTAGTGAGAATATTGAGAGCTCAATGATGCAAATTATCCAATTTCTTTTAACATTGGAGTGGTTATATTATGAGGTATTTATTTAATAGATTATAGAGAAATGAGAAGAGCATATAGTTGCAAGAGAAGAATACCCCATACTTGTATTGTGTTATCTCTTTTTCTTAGCAGTTTGTAAATATTTATTAGAGATTCTGAATGGGAGCCTTTTGTTGGCTTACAATTTATAAGCTTCTTCTTCTTCACTCTGTGGCTTTCTTTTTCACTCATTTGTGAAGACTCCTTTTTATTGCTGTGACAAACACCTGGCCAGAAGCAGCTTGTGGGAGGAAAGGGTTGATTTTGGATTATAGACTCTAAGGGAAGTTTCATGATGACAGAGATAAGGATGGTATGAGCAGAAACTAGATACACTGGCCAACATTAAATGGATAAGAGCAGCAGGAGAGTGTGCCAAACAAGAAGAACTGGATATACCACCCGTATGCTCTCCCTTAGAAGCACATCTCCCCAGCCAAGGCTCCATTTACTGAATCTCCATCAATTTAGGATTAAACATTCAAATCACATGGGTTTATGAGAGGCACCTGCCTAATCAAGATGCCATATTCCACCTCTGGCCACCATAAACTCATGACCATCCATGATTTAAAATGCAATGCATTTAGTCAATCCTTAAAAGTGCCCATTGTTATTCCAATTGCAGAACCATCAAACATCTCCATAGTCCAAGGCCCCTAAAGATTACCTGTACAATCAAAAAATATAAAGGCACAAAATAAGCATTCATGCTATAAAAGATGACAGTATTCAAAACATGAGAAGATTGGACCAATGCAACAGGGTAAATAATCAAGTTTCATACCTCCAATCCAACTTCTCTAACGAGTGAGAATGTTTAGAGTTCCAATTTCACACCCCTCCCAAGGTTGGATGCTCAGAGCCCGGAAACCAGTCCATCCCATGCTGACAGCTCTCCTTGGCAGCCATCCCATAGTCCTGGCATCCACTGAACCCCATGGTTCATCCTTATGACTCCATCAGGCCTCCATGCATGGTCTTCCAATGCCTTGCTTCACATTGCCCATGGACATTAAAAAAAACTCACTGAAAACCCAGTGACCCTCTTTTTTTCTGGCATTAGTTATACTCTAAATTATCAAGTAGACTACTAAATCATTAATCCGGGAGGACAAATAAAGCATACTTTGAAGAGCAAGAAATCTACTTCAGCATTTAGGCTCCCTAATTCAAGAGTCAGCCTTCTGCCTGCTGTCCCAATGCAGACCAACTGGTACAATCTCAATGGCTGTCATCTCTCAAACAATTGCAGCTCAACAGACAGCAGTTTGGGCTCAAAGTTTTCATTTGTTTCTGTGTCATACCCATCTTCTCACACCAGTCCATTTCTATGCAACACAACCCTGCACACTTTTTCAGGACACAGGCAGGCTGAATGTAGCAAGCCTCTCACACCAACTGCTTCTAGACCAGTCCTAACAAAGTTCTTTATTCCCTTTTAAGCCAAAGCTCCCAGTCCATATCTGTTACTGCATTCAAGTCTTCTAACTCTGACCATAATGGTGCAAGCCAGTTCTACTTAGAGCACTTCAAGGTGTCCCTAAGGGTAAGGTTTCAGATCCTTCCACATTCCTCTTACCTACCAGTTCCAAAAGAACCAAAGCCACATATTCAGGTTTCTAGCAGCAACAACCCTAATGCTGGTACTGATGCAGTTACATTTTCATTGTTGGGATAACAACACTCAACCAGAAGCAGCTGATGGGAGAAAAGAGTTGATTTTGGTATTCAGACCCTAGGGGAAGCTCCATGATGGCAAAGGAGAGGATGGCATTATCAGAGATTGCACATAATCTCCTGGCCAACATATTGTGAACAACAGCATCAGACTAGTGTGTCAAACACTGGCCAAGCGTAACTGACTATAACACCCCAACCAATCCTGTCCCTAGCAACACACCTCTTCTGCAAAGCTCCAATTCCCAAATTTCCATCAATTGGGTATCAAATATTCAAAACACTTAAGTTTATGAGGGACACATAACTCAAACCACCTCACTCATTGATGATATTCTTGGATGGGATTCTCATTTCAATATAGTCAAATTAGTTAAATTAGTTTTTTTTTGCAGTTTTAACATTTAATTATTGGCTTAAAGTCTGTCTGTATCAGTTGTATTCTCATTTCTGGGATAACATACCCAACCAGAAGTAGTTATGGCAGGAACAATGTTTAAGTCATGTTACATTTCCAAAGAATAAACCTTGTCATGATATGGAAAGCATAGCAAGAGCAGAATGTCGGAAGCTGGCATCATTTTGTTACAAAGACAACATGGAAGGAAAGAAATAGAAAGGGAGAGAGAGAGAAAGATAAGGAGAGAGGAGAAAGAGAGAGTGTGTGTGAGAGAGAGAGAGAGAGAGAGAGAGAACTGTAAGCAGGGCCAGGATCTAATATCTCAAGCCCTACTTTCTTTGATACACTTCCTCCAGCAAGGCTCTACCTCATAAAGGTTTCCCAATTTTCACAACTAGTATCACTTTACTGAGGACAAAGTGTTCAAACATATTAGTATATGTTAGGAAATGGTGAGAGAATTTTACATCCACGCCTCACACAGACCTTCCATATTGTGTTCTCAAAGCTTTAATCACTGGTTATTTTCATTGGATTCCCAGAGGAAAATTACTATCACCTTCTCCTTCAAACTGCAGCTCCCAAACTTCCATACTACTGCTGGCCAACACTAGGGTCTCTGAGTTACTAGCTACTTGATTTTGAAACCTTCATGTGTTCAGTTCAGAATCTTATGTATTTCCTATAAATTCATTCATATTGAACCTACTCCTCCAGAGCAGCATCAAGTTGATGCTTTCTCTTCTAAAACCTCTCTCTATACTATTTCCCCTTCTCAGAGCTCTCTTTTCTGTGATCTGGTTGGAAATATAAATTAGTCATAGTGTTACTTCCTTCCATGCTTTCTGTGCTATGGTTATACTCTACTATCCTGAACAGGTACTTTCTGAGCCTGCCATCAAATGTTGTATTAGCAAATACAGTATATCTCAGCCCAAATGACATTTTAAAAGTCATGTCACTCTTTTACTGAAAAACCTCTCAATAAATTCCAGATACCCAAAAGGTAAAACTCAAACACTTTGCACAGTCTGCAGTGCTCCACAGGATTTGACCCAAGGCCATTCGACAAGCTCAAGGTTGCTTCTTGCGCTCTCTCCCTCTTGACTTTCTCTGTCTGACTGGCATCTTTTGTCTTCTAACATGTCAGTCAAATGCTTTCTCACATTGGTTCTTGAGCATGGATTTTCTTCTGTATAGAGTTTCCTTTGGTCTAATGTTGTCTATCGGTTTAATTACAAATCATCTTAAAATCATTTTCCCATAACCACATAAGCCTATGAAGACAGTGATAAATTGCTAGTTTACTTTCTCACACTCTATGCTTCCACTTTAATCTATATACTTAATTTTGTCATTAGTTATTAAATATCTATTTCCCTTCATGTTGTCTGAGTTTTATTTTATTAAGTTATAATAGAAGCATAATTATTAATAAATTAACATTATGATGACAATGAAATAATAAACATTTGGTTTATTATTAAATGAAATAATAAAATGATAGGTAATCTCAAAATTCTTTAAAAATTTAAAAATATTCTCATCTGCTAATTTTATCATGTTATGGAGAATGATGGGTGTTGTAGTTAGCATTTTGTTGCTGAGAAGAACCCGATCAAAAGCAGTTTGTGGAAGAAAGGGTTTATTTTGGCTTACAGACTCAAGGGGAAGCTCCAGGATGGCAGGAAAAGGTGATGGCATGAGAAGAAGGGGGACATCACCTCTGCCACAGGACTGCAAACAGTGGCAGGAATGTGTGCAAAAACTGGCAAGGGAAAGTCAGCTATAACCCAATAAGCCAGCCCTAACAACACACCTCTATGAGGTACAAGTTTCAGAACCGCCATCAGCTGGGATCATGCATTCAGAACACCACTACAATCCACTCCTGGTCCCCATAAAATGATAACAATATATGATGTAAAATGCAATGCATTCAGCTCAACTTTAAAAATCTCACAGTTTTTTATCTATCCCAATGATAGTCAAGCATTCCATAATCCAAGGTGTTTCAACTGAGCCATAATACCAAAAGAAAAAAAAAACACATAATGGCACAGAACAAATTCATACTGCAAAAGATAGCATTGAGCATACAAAAACAGATTGAACACGGATTTTCTTCTTTCTACATTTTCCTTTAGTCTAATGCTATCTAGTGGTTTAATTGCAATCATCTTAGAACAAACAAGATTTAAAACAAGCAGGGCAAACATCAAACTTTAACCTCAAGTCCGATGACAATCAGTGATGGTTCTCTTGGAGTTCCCATTCTATCCCTCCAGCTCAGGTATCCACAGTCCAGGAAAACTTCATTCAGTGCAGTAAATTCTCCTTGGCAGCCATCCCATAAACCTGGTATTTCACTGGGTCTCCACTGTGACCCATGGTTAATCCTCATGGCTCCACTGGGCTTATTTGCAGGTAAACCCACACACCTGCTTCACACTGCCCATAACCATTTCCAAAACCAAAACTGTGTTTCACATCCAATAACCCTCTGCTCCTACATTTGTTACACTCCATAGTACCAGGTGGGCTACCAACTTGTTAATCTAGGGGGGGAGGGACAAAGCCAACTTTGAAGGGCAGGAAAACTTCAACATTCAGGCCCCTTACTTCAAAACAGTCTGCATTCTCTGTCTGTCCCAAAGCAGATCACCTGGCTCAATCTCAATGGCTGAAATCTCTCAAACAATTGCAGCTGAACGGGCAGCAGTTTTGGGCCAAATATTTCCTTTCTTACTGTGCCATCTCTATCTGCTCACACCATTTCATTTTTATGCAAAGCAAACCTGGACAAATTCTCAGCACACAGATAAGCAGAGAACTGAAAGCCCTCTCACACAATCTGCTTCTTGCTAAGTCCCAACAAAGTTCTTTCTCACCCTTGTAAGCCAAACCTCACAGTCCATAGTTCTTATTGCATTCAGGTCTTTCTACTCTGACAAAAATAGTTCATCAAGCTATACTTACAGTACTGCAAGGCATCTCACAGTCCAACGTTTCAAATCTGTCTCTATTCTTCTTCCTGCATATCAGTTACAAAATGCCAAAGCCACAGAATCAGGGTTTTAGCAGCTATGATACTCTCTGGTACCAAAAATGTTGTAGTCAACTTTCTTGTTGCTGCACAGTAAAGAACCCAACCAAATGCAGCTTGTGGAGAAATGAGCTTATTTTGGCTCACAGACTAGAGTCTATGATGGCAGGAAATATGATGGCATGAGCATAGGGTGGACATCACCTCCACCACAGCACTGCAAAAAGCATCAGGACACCATGCCAAAAGCTGACAAGGGGAAGCTGTCTATAACCTCCATAAGCCCACCCCAAACATGGCTCCAATAAGGATCCAATTCCCAAACTGCCATCAAGTGGTGATCAAGCATTCAGAACACATTAAGTCTATGGGGACACCTGAATCAAACCGCTACAATTTTATTTCCTTCAAGGCTTAGCACACCAGCTGCTCAAAAAAAAAAAAAAAAAAAAGAACTGGCTATTTATATGACAATATTTAAACAGTTGCTCTGTCTGGAAAGACCCAAAATGGAATAAACATGTCTATTACATTCTATAAAACTCATTACAGAAAATGAATAACTGAAGGGGAAAATGCAGGAGGGAAGAGAAAGAGGGAGAAGAGGGGGAGAGGACTGGGTATAAAATGATGGCCATTTTCTGTCATTTTTCCACACATCATAAATATCAAGCAAAACCAGAACTAGCACTGACTGAAAATGCTCTTCAGCTTCTCATGTATCATTAAAATAAATGGCTTCTTCCGTTCACACTCAAGAAACCAGACTTTGATGAGCCATTATAGGCATAGTAGTGCTCACACAGCCACAGAAGTAGAATTTCCAGAGCATATTTTACCTTGGCATGAATTATTTATTTTTTTAGTGAGAGACAGATGAAAGGAGATTTATTCAATGGGTAAGGAACAAATAAAGAGGTCCAATGATCGCTCAAGTCCATCTTCAGTGTCCTGATGTGCAGCATGGGTTTAAATCGAGGGCAAGAAGTATGTAGGCATAACTAAGCAGTCCAGGTGAAGGTGCAGGCCACCCTTCCCTGACTCATCAGTGCCTGGGATCCAGATTCTCCTGCAAGGTAGTCTGAAGAAGTTCTTTGTTTACACCTATGGAAAATATCTTTCCACATAGAAGTTTTCTCTTGTGCCTGGCACTATGACTTCAACCTTTTCCTTTCACAGCAAGAGATTTGGGGAAGAACTCTAATCCCTTGGGGTCCATTTTCTCAATAGTCTGACAGTGCAAGAAAAGATCACAAATGTCTGCCTTTGGAATGCCTTTGCTTCTTCTTGGACAGTTGCATTATCTCCCAAAGTAACCACACAGTGGGCAGAAGCTGGATCAAATTGTTCGTTGCATTCTCAGCTTCTAATACAGTGATGTCACAGAACAGGTTGCTATCAAATTCTTTTATTTTATCTTTATTGTCCATATTGTGATACATTATATGGCCGAATCTTGTGGTGGTACCCACATTTCTCTCCTCCCAGTCCCCATCTTACTGGGGACCCTCCTTGGTGGGCATACTGGATCAGTACATGTGGTAAGGGATTATGAATGGTACAAGAGGTAGCCATTATTTCTTCTTTGTGTGTTGTTGTTAAGAGGGACAATGCCTCTGGATATTGTCCCCCACCACGTCTCTTGCAATTTTTCTGCCCCCTCTTCTGCTCAGATCTCTGATTCTTGGTGGGTGGGTTTTAAATCTGCTTTATTATTGAGGTCTTAATTGTCTGGACTTCTTTGGGTTGTGTTGGGTATCAGTGTTGTCTGTCTTCATTGACCTTTCGTGGGTTATCAGACTTGCTGCGGTGATAGGTCTCTTGTTTATGTTGCCACTTTCTCATAAATTTCATTTGGACCCTATCTATCCAAGGTCTTTTGCCATTCCAAATAAATTTTATGATTATTTTTTCTATGTCTGTAAAGAATTAAGCTGAGGTTTTCATTGGCATGGCACCTAGGTATGAATTTTGATCACTGCTTGAAACCAAAGAAGACTGTCACCAGGTGACTTTGTTTCCTTTCAGTTTATCCAAGCTTTAATAATAGGAAATAACCTTATTTTGGTGCTCTAACACTTGTTTCACTTTTCGCATATGTACTCTGAGCAGAGCAATAGACAAACAAGAGACTGTTACTATCTTAGTTTCATTAAGGTAAAGATGCAGCAGTGCAATTTAAATAGCTAAAAACAGATAAAAGCAAAGGAAGTAATGTTGTCTGACTTCAGATCTACTCTTCACTATAAAAAAACTGTGATTGTAATTTTGTGATTCTATAAATAAACTGCTGGTTTTACTGTACTGTTGTTTATTTCTACAAAAGCTTAAAAACCAGAGCTACATGTATCTGTAGATATTACAAAAAGCTTACAAAACTAGCTCAAATGTTCCATTTTCCAAGCAGCTGTAGAAACCAAAGGTTCCTAAAAGGAAATGCAATGCCTACAGTGCTCCCTGCTATTCCAAGGA
>PVHP010044668.1:0-13991 GCA_004024765.1 Zapus hudsonius | reverse complement strand
AACAAAAATGTGTTACATATACACAATGGGATTTTATGCAACTGTAAAGAAAGATGAATTCATGAAATTGGCAGAAAAATTAATGCAACTAGAAATAAACAAAATAAGCTAGACTCAGGAAGACAAATACAAATATATTTTTCTCCTATGCCTATATTTAAATAGATAATTGTGTGTGTGTGTGTGTGTGTGTGTGTGTGTGTGTGTGTGTGTCTAGGTCAAAACTAGAAAGGGAACCATAGAGGGGAAGAAGAAATCTTAAGGAAAGGAGGAAAAGGGAGGGTAATAGGATAAGCACATGTGACATGAAATGAAAGCAGAATGGAGAACTCTCTGTGGGAAGGAAGGCAACAAGGCAGAGGGCATTAAGGAGGTGACTTTGTCAGGGGGGGGGATGAAAGAGAATAAAGGATAATTAAATGACACAAATAAATGAAATAATCATAATCCAGCACAATACTTTATATCCTAACATTAATACAGATAATTAAAACATATAATAAAATAAAATGGTCATTTATTGAACACATGTGCTAAGCCCTCTGTTTCATGTTAGAGATCCATAAATTTGGGAATACCTTATTCTTTCCTAGCTCCAATATAGAAGGAATATGTATCAACAAATAATAAAAATACAATTCTGAGACCACAAATGTGGGTCAACAACCCTCCTAGAGAAAGTAGGAGGAGACATGATGATGGCAGGAAGATTTGATCTTCTATTGGAAAGATAAATAGGAATTCAGTAGGTACAAGACTGTGATGACTTGAATTATATATTCCCCATAAACTCATGTGTTTGAATGCCTACTTCCTAGCCTATGATAATTTGGGAGGTAGAGTCTTGCTGAAGGAGGTGTGCCAATGGGTAGGCTTAGGGGTGTTATAGACAGCTCACCCTTGCCAAAGAGGTTCTCCAGCTGCTGTTTGCCACTTGTTGTGGCAGGGAGATAATGTATGTTTCCCTGCCATCGTGGAGCTATACCTTGACACTAGAAGCCAAAATAAAAGTTTTCATCCCATCAGCTGCTTCTGGTCAGGAGTTTGTCCCGGCAATGGGAAGGTGTGTACAATAAGAAGGAAGAGAGGGGTGCTGATTGTCACATCAAGTTGGAGAATTAGGTCAGGTGCAATTGTAAAGGAGAGGATGTGTCGTAGTCAGCCCCACGTCTCTGGGATGAATCTCCAAACCAGTCACAGTTTATGGGAGGAAATGATTTATTCAAGCTACAGATCCAGGAGAAGTCCCATAAAAGTGAAAGAGGCTGGCCCTCTTTCACAGGTCTGAGCAGAGAGAGCAATCCATCACCAACACCACACACAGAACAGCAAACAGGCAGGAGGGGCAAGGAGAGAATTTCTTCCCTTTTATACAGACTTAGGGTGGGGTCTTACAACCCTTCCCCAGGCTTAATGGCTTCCTGAGTCTCTGGAATTTCCTTCCTGCACTGCCCACACAGGAAAGGATGTTTACTTCAGCTTCTTTACATCCTGCCCCTACTGAGAGGCTGCCTTCCTGTAAACATCCTCAGAGACCCACCCAGGAGTTACTAAAAAGGTCAAGTTGACAACAAAACCTAACCATCACACCAGGTCAGGCCTTGTGATTGTGTAGTGCAGTCCACTTGCCAGTGCTCGCCAACTCACTCTTGCTGCTTCCTCCTTCCTGATGTGACAAGATGTGACCCTCAGGTTTCTTTTTTGCTCTGCTTTCTCCACCATGCTGGGAATAGCAGCAACCTTAATCACAATAGTTAAAAATTGGAAGCAACATGATATTCAAACAAGCAGATATCCAAAATGTGTTATATTCATCTAATGGAATAATCTTGCATATTGTTGCAGTTACTTTTCATTGCTAGGACAAACACCTGACCAGAAGCAGCCTATTAGAGGAAAGGGTTTATTTTGGTTTTAAAGACTAACCCAGGGGAAGCATCATGATGGCAGAAGAGCTGGCTCACTTCCATATATTCATAGCAGAGAGACACAACCAACAGCCAGCAGACATGAACAGCCACTGGCTCTGAACACACTTTAGGGCAGGACTGCAAGATACGCCCCCAGTGACACCTCCTCCAGTAGGCCATAGGAGACTTAAGTAAGAAGCTTAACCTATCAAAAATCTCTGAGGCTATGCAGGATACACATTAACATTCAAACCCCTCATAGAGAGAAATTCAGACATCTGCTACCACATCAATGACACTTGAACATGGTATGCTCAGTTAAAAAGTCAATCTAAAAGGACAGGTACCTTATAATTCTACTTTCCTGAGGTCCTTAGAATAGTCAAACTCATAGAGATAGGAAGCAAACTGGTGTTTGCCAGGGGGTGGGGTAGTGAAAATTAGGAGCTCATGATAAAGAGTTTTAGTTTCTGTAGAAAGAATTATGGAGACTGTAAACAAGGATGCTTGCATATCATGAATGTATTTTAAAAACCATCACACTGTAAAGTGAAAAGAAACTTTTAGGGAGAAAACCAATTGCTCTCTTGATTGGATCCGAGGCCTACTCCCTAGGAGGGAATTCATGCCTGGTCCTGAAAACCTAGTCAAAGCCTATGGCTTGGGAGGCAGTAGGACCCAGGGGGAGCTTTATTACTGTTGTTTGACTAAATGCATATGTTTTGCCCATCAAAATGCCTTTTTACTACATGTGTTGTTTTTGCCTATGGATTAGTGCTGTTCTCACTTTTGATCAGAGAAGTTTCCATTTGAAGATGGTGGTGACAACTGGGGAGACCAAAAGCACTTCAAACTGCTTGGAATCAGTGGATGTTGAGTGCTCAGCACTAAAGAAGAGAGATCTGTCACACTTGAGGGCTCAGTGAACACCGTGGAACAGGGAGTAGAAGGACTGTAAGAGACAGAAAATGGAAAGGAGTGCTCTGCACGGTACCCCATGAAGTGGCCATTGACCTCTTTCCCAGCACCTACTTAAAGCCATGCACACAGTGGCATAGGGGTCTAGACTTCATGGCCTTGGCATACCCATTCTCCATGCCCCTTACTCTCCTTGTAATAAAAAATACAATACAAAAATAAAAAGGTGAAGTTGGCCAATTTTGTTATGTGTATTTTACCCCAGTAAAAAATAAAAAAGAAGCTGGGAGTGGTGGTGCACACTTTTATTCCAAGCAATTGGGAGGCAGAAGTAGGAGGATCCTCGTGAGTTCAAGGCCACCCTGAGACTATACCGTAAATTCCAGGTCAGCCTGGGCTAGAGGAAGCGAGACCCTGCCTCCAAAAACCAGAAAAAATATAAATAAATGATAAATACATAAATAAAACAAATGAAAAAGAGAAAAATGTCTTTCTATCGGTAGGCCACAGTCTTGTTTTATCTGTCTGGAATCTCCAGCAGTACTTTGCACCCCTAGATAAGCCCTCCCATGCAGGAGATTGAGCTTCTTCTCCAGTCTGCCCCTGTGGCAAAATACCTGCGAAAAATAAGTGTAGAGGAGAATCACTTTATTTTGACTTAATTTCAGACAATTCAGTTCACAAGTGTTTGGCCCTATAGTGGAAGAGAGATCACGGTGGAACAAAGCTTACCCTGTGCTCTGCAAGAAAAAGGAACCAACCGTGCTTGCATCTCAATGGACTAAACACCCGCTTCTTCCATCCAAGCCCTGTCCCTTTACCTTTCTGTCACCTCTCCATAGCATCATCAATGGGCTCAAGCTTTCCACCATGGGCCACTGGAGGCCGTTCCCGGTTGTCTTCAGAACAAGGGCGCATGGAACTTCCATTGCTCCCCACAATCACTCTAATCTTTTCCCCAGTTCCCATCCTTGCTAAGGCCTGGGGCACTTGTGCATGGGAGGTGTTTTTACAGTGTTTTTCCATATTAACTTAGTTTTGTCAAGGACTCCAATGACATTCAATTTGTCTGGGGGTTGTTTACTTTCTCTCTGTCTGGGACTTTTCCAGGCCATGTCTGAGCTCATAAAGAAGTCCAAGGAAAAGCAATCTCTTTCCAATGGGTCCCAGTCTTAGTGGGATCATGGCTGGCTGGCGACTCTTCTTTACTGATACTTTATGAGGGTGTTGCTGGTGGCCACTGCAAAGCTCGTAGCTGCCTGTCACTGCTTGTGGCCCTGAAGTCCTGTCCCTAATGTCCTTGATCAGCCAGACTTCTTTTGCCCTATCCACATCCTCGGAGTCTCTGAGGGAATGCATAAGGGTATGTTGTCTGCTTTGTGCAGGATGAATGTGTCTATTCAGTACCTTCTACAGTACGATCTAAATGAGAGGCCAGCAAACCCACATACCCACTCTTTTCTGTCACTTGAATATAAATGATAGTTTTCGGACCAGAGTTGTACCCAATTGGTTACGTATTCTCTGAGCTAGAGTGCAGTGGACACCTGTAAGATCATGAAGCTCCCTCTCCAGTTGTCTGCAGGGAGAGCTTGCTGACCTTTTCTTGCTGGGATGATGCCTGGCCTGTGCGGGGCATGGCTTCGGTGGTTGTGTGGGTCACCCTTTAGCCATGGCTGCCTAGTTATGGCTCCTCCATACTCACTCAGACACACTGTAAAGAACAACCTTTAGCTTTCGGCTTCCTCCCAAACTATTTGAGCATTTTCTCACAAGGTGGGAGGCCCAGAAGTATCTTCAAATATCTTTGCTTTCTTTTCCTCAAATTACTCTCCTGTGATTTCTCCCCTTGGCCTTCCTTCCCTTTCGCAGGCCCGGAATTCTTCTTCAGAAATGGGAATTCTTCCTTCTTTTTCCCAAGCCTGGCATACTTCTTCAGAGATAGGAATTCTCTCTGGGTCTCTTTGGCCTTACAATTTGAAGTATATTTGATTCTCAGACTTTCATGGTTAGATTTGCAGTTGTTTTAGAACTTGAAAGTATGTCTTTCTCTATTGACAAAGTCCGGTGTGAGGTCTGCTGCTTCACACTGGCCTTTGAGAGTCCATTGGAGGAAGTGGAAAGGTGTACATTGCTCCTTCGCCTTTGAGTTTCCACTGTAATCTGTCCCCATGCTCTGAAAGGCATGGTGCTGGGACTGTTACCTTTGTGAATTGGACCAAAACAATCTACCAGAAGCAGCTTGTGGCAGGCTTTATTTCCGCTTACAGTCTAGAGGACATGTTTTATTATGGTGACAAAAGCCTGGCAGAATAGAAGCTGGACATAGCATCTTGTCATGGAAGCTTTGAGGCAGCTGGCTCTGAAACCTAGTGGGCTGGATTAATAAACCTCAAGGTCCACCTCCAGTGACACACCTCCACCAGTAAAGCTCCACCTTCCAAAGGCTCCACAATTCCCAAATTGTCACTAGCTGGATACCAGCAACACATGAGCCCATGGGGGGGGTTCATTCAGACTACCATGGGGGTCATTCATGTCTTTCAGAAACATCCTTGTGGATGGTTAGTAATGATGTCTGGCAGAGCTGGAAAAGAGGAGCTGACCAATAAATACAGTCTCTTCAGTCACTTCAGCATCTGGAAGTTTGAGACATGATTATTATGAAACTGAACAGAGTGAAAAAACAGACTTTGCACCAGGGAGTGATTTTGCTTCCACATGATACCCTCATCTGTGTATTACTTACTTTTCTCTCACTGTGTCCCAAATACCTGTAAAAAAAACAACTAAAGGGAGAGAATATGTATTTAGGCTTATGATTTTTAGAGGGTTCATTATGGTACAGAAAGCGTGGTGGAGCATCTCAGTGTGTGGTGGTAGGAATATGTGGTGGAGCATTTGACATCATAGCACACTAGGAAATAAGGAGTGTGATGGGTCAGGGGCTAAATATAACTGTTAACATCCCTTCCATACGACCTCCTCCTGCCAGCTTGACCTCATCTTCGAGAGTTACAGCATCCCAGGACAATACCACCAGCTGGGGAACAATGTTCAAGATGTTACACATGGATGTTCCATACTCAAATCATAACAATCTGAGCAACTTGTAGGCATGACATCCTGCAGGTGTGACGAAGTAGATACAGAACTCTAGGCTATTCTGGTGACAGTGAGGGTCTCACCTTTCCTGTTGCCTGCTTGGGGATTTGCCTCTTTTGCTCAGCCTCTAGCATATGCCTTCTTTTGAAATTCACTGCTCTTTAGACTTCTGATATTCACTCCTGCTTTCTAGAGGCTGAGCCAGAAGGCCTTTCCACGTGGCTTCTTGATATTCCAGCTGGAATTTATGAGGTATACTGAGAGGCCACTTCCATTTCCATTGCTTCCTCATCTTCTGCTGAGTTCCAGACTTTGCCATGAATGGATGAGCACTGCACTTTCTTGATCCCCCCCCCACTGCCACTGGGCACTTGCAGTCAATAGTCAAAGTCCCCTAAGATCGAATGACCTGTGGGTAGCAAGATGGATGATGAACTTGGCTCTGGGAGCCCAACTTAAGTATGAAGCTGAACCATCTGAGGCTCCTCTGGGAAACAGGTTGTACAATTTCACTTCCATCTCTAGGTTCATGAATATTCATAAGTAGAAGAACCCCAGGCAGGAGATAATGATTCACACAGGAAGCGACATTGGGAACACTATTATCTGGGAATGACAAATGAATTTCTAATTTAACATGTGTATTACACAAGTAGATCACAAGAGCTTTAACATCAGAAGCCCCCTTTGGAGTCATGCAACTTCTGTGTAATGTAGCAGAAAATGGCCGACCATGGTGGGTGTCTCCCACTGGTGGGCTCTGCATAGCAGGTCCCTTCACAGAAGAGGAGAAATAAGGTTCTGATATTTCAAACATCACTTGAATCCACAAAAGAAGCCAATATTCATGACCAGCAGAAAAAAAGCATAATTCTGACAATTAAAAGCCAGTTGGTAGCCCAAGCGGCACCCTTGCATTGTGGATCACCTGCCAGCAACAGAAACGGAGTGGAGGCCAGTCGGGTTTATTGGTTTCTCAATAGAAATCCGGGTGATCACTTCCAGGCAAGATTGAGGATGGAGTGGAGGAACTGATGTGAGCTGTATTTCCACTTCAGTTTCGTGTGGAAGTGCTAATTTAGAGCCTGTATGCAGAGACCACTCACTCCCACTCGTCAGGTCTGACAGGTAGAAAATGGTTACTGTCAGGCAGCTCTTCTAAGACTGGTTCTGAGAGGAGGGTACTTTAGGTTTCATGCTCTTGTCACCAATGTCCCCCAACTCTCTAGTCCATTGCCCTTCCAGATGCTGAAGCAACTGACTCTTCATTCCCCTGCCTACTGAGCATTTGTCCAAACCTCATGGAAAACACAGGTTTAGAACCTGGACAGGCATATCTAGGTTTCTCCTATCCTTCCTTCCTTATTCCCTTCTTTATTTGAGCATTCATTTCAGTTAACACAGGAATTCATTCCACATGATGGCTGATCTCTGTCGTCAGTGTGATGATGGTGTGTTGGTGGGTTACACCTTTAGGGGGAGTGTGTGTGTGGTGGTGTTTCTTGGGAAGGTTAACTGAGAGGGGAAGACTCCTCCTAACATCCCAAATATAGGCAACACTGTCGCATGGGCTGGAGTCCAGATGTCACAGAAGGAGAAGAAGATGAATTCAAGGCACATTCTGTGTTCAAAGCATAACAGATAACAGAAGTGCTAATCAATCTTGCCACTATAGAAATGAGGCAGCTGAAATGCCCATGACAGGCAGAAGCTCAAGTAGGTGGAATTAGATCTGCTTGAGCTCAGAGACCACTCTCGTCACTGCCCATAATATCTACTAATCCATACCTCTAAACTTCGTGGATTCAATGTTGGATAGGGACTTGAAAGGTGCTTCATATTTCAACCAAAACAAGAGGAAAAGATAGCAAGATCCCTTTAGAATGTTTCAACTTAGGAAACAATGTTAAAAGCTCAGTTCAGTCTGATGTCCAAATGCAATAATACAAAACAGTGGTCTTCATGTGTTTTCTGGAGGTACCTCCTGGGATGTAGTCCAGGAGCTCAGACACTTTCCTGGCTTCCACAAGAAAGAACATCCTCTCACTTCTCTGTTGTTCATTTCTGCCTTCTGTTTAACATTTTGTTTGGGGGCAAAGACTCTTGTGTTAAACTGCTATACACTAAGACAGTGTTGAGAATAAAGCTGCCTTGTTCACTTCTAGATCCCAGGTGCATAGAAAGGTGCCTCGTACACAATAGGCACTTAATAATTGTTGAATTTTCAGATGGAGTTGAAAATGTTGAACGACTCCAAGGAAAAAGCAATACAAGTAATTGTAGTACAAAAGTCTTAAATTATGAACAGTTACTGTTGTGGTTTGAATGTGATATTTCCCCCATAGGCTCATGTGTTTAGACACTTGATCTCCAGTCGGTGGCTCTCTTTTGGAATGTTGTGGAACCTTTAGGAAGGGGAGCCTTGATAGAGGAAGTGGGTCACTGGAGGCGGCCGTAACCTTCCTTGACCCTCTCCCCCCATTTCTCCCCACCCACTGCTCGCTTAATTTTGGATGCAGTGCAAACTGCCAACCTCTGGCTCCTCCACCATATTTCCCCATCATGATGAAATGTATCTACTGGAACTGCAAGAGCCACAGGATGGGTAGAAATGCCCTGAAGCATGCTCTCCATCCCCCAACCCTCACCCCACAGGGATCACCTGAGGTCTTCATGACCCACAGTGAATAGCAACACAGCAGAGGGCCAGCCCAAATATGCCCTTCTTTCCTTTGAACGATTTCCTGTCAAGATTTGGTCATAGCAACGAGTAAAAGGAATCCATGGGCACACACAGAAGCAATGATCTCCTTTGATGGAGCGATCATACACAAAGGCTTGTACACACAGAAGCAATGATCTCCTTTCATGGAGCGATCATACACAAAGGCTTGTACATAAGGTTAGTTGACTACTTCTGCCCCCTCCTTCACTGTGATACAACTCCAACTAAATAGGCTGTTTATGGTGGCCACTACCAAACAGGAACTTGACTCTGAGCATTTATCAGATGTTTATGCATTATCTAATTTATTTATTATCTTATTTAACTTTCATAATGGCTCCAAGAGGTGGATGGTGCTATCGCTTGTGCTTGTTTCACAGGCTGGAAAAGATAAGGCCACACATCTCTAACAGGGCATGGATAGGGCATGGATCCACCTAATTTCAAGGTTCCAGTATTTAAGCACACTGCTGTTTGAGTAACACATCAGTGTAATGGGGTTTATCTCACAAAAACATCGCACAGTTGGGAGTTCAGGCCATACCACCAGAGAGCATTGCAGATGCCCACAATGAAAGTGATTGAGGGGTACAGAAAGAATCTATTTATCAAGGAGAATAAAAAATGCCCCAGGGAATAAAAATCTTCTTTAGATCTCTGAAAGCCATTGGAAAAAACAGGGCATAGGATTTATTTTCACTTGTTTTGAGATAAAATTAGAAATAATGTATGTTTACCAAATTGCCAGGTTTCCATGAGTATGAATACTAAGCTTTCTAGAACTGCCTTCTCAAATGCCAGCAGGCAAGAGTTTCGCCTGGAGCCTTGGCTCTCAGACTAGCTCTTTCACTCCTGCCAAGAGATTCAGATTCAGTGCAGATAGGGTGGGGTCTGCCTTTTGTAGTATTTCTAATGCCTGTGTGTATGTGTGTGTTTGGGGGTACACATGTGTGTGTGAGGGTGTGCATATGTGTGTAGGCAGAGGCGAGATGATACCTTGGGAGTGTTGTTTCCTCAGGAATGTTGTCTACCTTTCCTTGTGGACAGGGTCTCTCATTGGCCTAGAGCCTAGACTGGCTGGCCAATGAGCCGCAGATATTCTCCTGCCTCTAACTCCCCAGTATTGGTATTACGAGCATGTGCTATCATGCCTGGCATGTTTACATGGGTTGTCAGAATTGAACTCAGGTCTTCATCCTTGCAAGGCTTCTCCCCAGCACTGCCATTTTCATTTTGAATAAGCTCATTGCTGCTGGTGGTTCTGTTCCTCTGTCCACTCTTTGATGCACCCTGGACCAAGGATCAAGAAACAGTTTGTGTAAAGAGCCTGACAATGACGACTCCATGCTTTTCCAACTCTTCCACTAGAGTGCAAAAGCAGATGATCAAAACTATGTAAGTGAATTAGCAGTTGTTTCAATAAAACTTTATTTACAAAAAAGTTTTAAAAACTTTATTTACAAATCGGGTAGCCAAGCCTTCTGCTTCAGTCAGCACACTTTGCTGCTGGCAGCAGAGATCACTGACAAGCTAGCAAGGGTGGGAATGTTTGATTGTGTCCCTGTGGCAGGACACCACGGGTTCCACTGCCACACAGGCCACTGCTCAAGTCAGTGTCACAGGTGCTGTAAGAACACCCAAATCCTACCTCTATGATTGTACTCCTGATGTCTGAACTGCATCTTTGATTTCTGTAGCAGTTAACGCCTCGTTGCTAGAACACCTGACCCAAAGCAGTTGATAGGAAGAAAGGGTTTATTTCAGCTCACTGTCTCAAGGGGAGGTTTCATCATGGCAGGAAAGCATGGCAGGGCAGAGGCTGGGCATCACATCTCCACACATCAGCAGCAGGGCTGCAGCAGCAAGTGTGAGCTGGCTAGTGAGCACCCAGTATGGCTGGACCAATAAGCCTCAAGGTCCGTCCCAGTGACACACCTCCTCCAGCAAGGCTGCACTTCCCAAAGGCTCCACCAGCTGGGGATAAAGTATGGGGCTTGATGAGAAATAAGATGTTTCACATTCAAATCACCACAATCTCAGTTAGAAGAAATCAAAGACACGGGTTATATCTCCATGATAGATGGTGAAGACGCACATGAGAAATTCTTCTTTGCAGCTGGACCACATGTGCACACATATAACTTAAAAGAGACAAAGAGCAATCACGAGGCATTTGTGTCCCAGTGAACTTGATTCTTTATGCAGTGCCCACACCAACCAATCCTGCTGTGCCAGAGGTGATGGGTCCAGGCAGGTATCCAAAGTTCTGGAAAAGGACAGGATCTCATCACATCAACCCAAGTCTCAATCTCAAGCAAGAAATGTGTGCTTGAGCCCAGCTCAGAACTAAATTCAAGTTGCCACAATTAAAAAAAATTTAATGATGGGGGCAATGTCTCTGGATATTCTCCCCACCATGGCTCTTACAATCTTCCCACCCCATCTTCTGCTCAGTTCCCTCAGTTAGGGTGGGTGAATTTTAAGTCTCTTTATTGTTGGGATCTTAAGTATCTCTGGATATTTGCCCTGGGTTGTATTGAGTATCTTTAGTGTCTGTCTCCATTGACCTTTCACGGGTTATCAGACTTGCTGTGGTGATTGGTCTCCTGTTTGTCTCTTCACTTTCTCCTAGGTTTCATTTGGGCCCTGTGTGAAGGCTAGGTGTGGTTTGTCTCCTGCCAGGATGTCAGCCACCATCCCTTGTCTTGTTGGTGGAATTGGGTTGTCCCTGCTCTCTCAATGCCTTCTACAAACAGGATCTCCTTCGGAGAGTGAGATCAATATAGGTTAAATGAGACAACATTGCTATTTTGGCTAGCTCCTAATGGGTGTAGCCTCTCTGTTGCTTTCTGGTAGTGGGAATTTCCCCTAGGAGCCCAGGTTCTTGGTCCCCATAGCATTATGCCGTGGATCCCAGTTCCAGTTAAGGGTTCCTTGTCACTAAGAAGATCTCTTAGCCAATCAGTAAGCTGTTGATTAACCTCCTAGGTTTAGCGCCACTACTGCACAGATGAGTACTTCTTGACTTGCTGGTCTCTTCCATACAGCCATGTGTTCAGCATTCTTGTGACATCTGTCTATATTGTATATCAGTGGTCTCTGCTTTCTCCAAATATCATTGACCAATTTCCCCTAGCAGCTCATGCAACACCTTCCAGTGCTATACATGCTACTGTCTGGGAGCTGGTTACCATTCTGTATCTAGCAGGATCTCTTGGTGTTATTTGATGACACTCTGATTTCTTCAGCAACAGGGTGTTACCTTGGGCCTGGGACACATATTCTAGAGCTTTGACAGAAGTCTGTCATGATTTGTGGACCTCAGTGGGTCTCTTTGATCAACAGCACATTGTGGGAAGGAACCAATATCTGGGACAGGGAGATGCAGGCCTGAGCAATTATTCTTGAGGTTAGGCTTCCTCCCATTCTGTTCATGGCCCCTCATACCAAGTGGTGCCCTCAGCTTCCGCAGCAGCTAACTGTATAAAAGCTTGGGTCTTATAGTGTCAGCTCATTATTAGTTTAGTTTACTGTATGAGTTCCCCCTCTCATTCCCCCCTCATTTCTTTCCATTCCCTTTCACAGTCTCTCTGTTCACTGACAGATTTTCTTAATGTTCCAGTTTAACATGGTTAGGAACCACATATGAGGGAGAATATTTGGTGTTTGGCTCTCTGCTCATGTGTGTGGTCACTAAGAATGATCTGTTCCTAGTCATTTTTCCTTTCAGCTCCATAGAATTGATAATGTATATGTACCACAAATTTGATATCCACTCATCCAGTGATGGCATTTGGGTTAATTCCAATTCTTTGCTATTATGAATTTAGCTGCTATAAACATGGGTAAGCAAATGTCTCTGTGCTTTGGCAAGGAAACATGGGTTAGATGCCCATTAGAGGGATATCTGGGTCCACTGATAGATTTATATCCATCCTGTTCAGGAGCCTTCAGACTGCTTTCCATAGTGGTTGTACAAGTCTTTGGAATAACACTAACCAAGGAGGGGAAAGATTTGTATAATTAAAACATAAAAATGCTCATGAAGGAAACTGAGGATGACCTGGAAAGATGGAAAAAATCTTCCATGCTCCTGAATAGGTAGAATTAATATTGTGAAAATGGCAATACTTCCAAAAGCTATATACAGATTCAATGCAATACCAATAAAAAAACACCAGCTTCATTCTTTGGAGACATAGAAAAAATAATCTCCAAATTTATTTGGAATGGCAAAAGGCCTCAGATATCCAAAGCTATCCTACTATACCCGAACTAAAGATATACTACAAAGCCATCATAACAAAAACAGGATGGCACTGACACAAAAATAGACCAATGGAACAGAAAAATTGAAGACCCTGCCCTAAGTTCAAGCAACTATAGTTACTTCATATTCGACTGGCATAAAGATAGCATTTTTACCAAATGGTGCTGAAAAAATTGGATAAATACTTGCAAGAAAATGAAACTAGACCCTCTCCTCTCACCATGCACAAAAGTCAATTTCAAATGGAACAAAAACCTCAATGTGAGACCTGAAAACCCTGGAAGAAAAAATTGGGGGAACTCTCTATGAGATAGGAATAGGGAAAAACTTCCTGAACAAACCTCTGATAGCCCAGGAAGTGTAACAATTGCTTAACCAATGGGACCTCATCATGCTAAAAAGCTTCTGTGCAGACAAACATATACTCAAAGCCAATAGACCACCATCACACTGGGAAGTTCATCTTTGCCAACCACAATATGAATAGAGGTCTAATATCTAGAACGTAAAAAGAACTCAAAAAATTACATTAAAGAACTATCAAACAGCCCTCTCACAAAATGGGGAACAGAACTCAACAGCGAATTCACAGAGGAAGAAATACAAATGGCCAACTCCCATTTGAGAAAATGTTCAATGTCATTAATCATCAGAGAAATGCAAAATCAAAACAACAATGAGATTTCATCTAACTCCAGTCAGAATGGCAATCATTAAAAAATCTACTAACAATCCATATGGAACCCTGCAGAGAAGGACGGGATGAACAAGGGACCCATACCCACAGCCATTCAACCAACTCAGGATAAGCCAAATGTGTTTGTGTTTTTCAGGATACAACGAGAGAGCTGTGGCCCATCTAATCTTACCAACCAACCTTAGGCCGATGGATGAGATTCTGACAAGAGAGGAGCCACCACAGTCATATCAGGGAGGATCCATAGGGAACTCAGCAGACAATGAATGATGAACAAGGGACCTATAACCACAGTCATTCAATCAACACAGGATAGGCCATTGAGACAGGAACCAAGGATTTTCGACACAAGGACCTCTAAGCTCG
>PVHP010044667.1:0-13990 GCA_004024765.1 Zapus hudsonius | reverse complement strand
TTTATTTATTTATTTATTTATTTATTTATTTATTTATTTATTTATTTATTTACAAGCAGAGACAGACAGATGGAAAGAGAGAGACAG
Source organism: Zapus hudsonius (assembly GCA_004024765.1). NCBI lineage: Eukaryota > Metazoa > Chordata > Mammalia > Rodentia > Dipodidae > Zapus > Zapus hudsonius. Next base: position 13,903 of record PVHP010044667.1, on the reverse strand, counting down.
AGGGAGAGAGAATGGGGGTACCAGGGCTTCCAGCCTACAAACTCTGGATGCATTCACCATTTTGTACATCTGGTTTTACATGGGTACAGGAGAATCGAACCCAAGTTGTTAGGCTTCGCAGGCAAGTGCATTAACCACTGAGCCATCTCCCCAGCCCATTTAAAGTTATCTTATGTCACACTAAACAGTTTTGATTTTGTCATCCAGGCAAGAGTAAGGCATGGAAGGACTCTCTGGAAGGAAGTTTACAGAGATTCCTATGATTGTCCAGTCACAACAGCATGTGCTCACAGACAATTCTGCTTTATAGTGAGACCTTGTCTAAAACACAAAACAAAACAAAAAGCCTAAATTAAAATTTCTCCTGGCTGGCCATGATGGTGAAAGCTTTAATCCCAGCACTCAGGAGACAGAGGTAGGAGGATTGCTGTGAGTTCAAGACCAGCCTGAAACTACATAGTGAATTCCAGATCAGCCTGGGCTAGAGTAGGGAGACGCTAACTCAAAAAAAATAAAAATCATCCTTTTTTTCAAAGTTGATTCATAAATCAACCAATATAGGTAACAAACCCATCTTTTCTCTCATCTATCCCACTGGAGGCAGACAGGGGAAATAATTAGACTCTCTCCTAGGAATTCATGACCAGCTTAGAGATCCACTTTATTAAAACGGTTTCTTGTTTAAAAGAAATCTGATGGCCTGGGTTCAAATTCCTAGTATATACATGAAGTCAGATGCACAAAGTGTTTCATGTGTCTAGAGTTCCTTTGAGCTGCTGCCTCTGAAATCCCCTTTTAACAAGCTGCAAGGTGATTTGTCATTAGGGCCCCTCTGCACAGGTCATGACACCATGTACTCTGCCCAGGGAAGCCCGTGCAGCTCAGCTATGGGAAGAAAAAAAACTTGCTCCTGAAAACGTCCACTTGATGACCATGATAAATCCAGGCCAGAGAAAAGTTAAGGCCTCAATCATATTCTTATTCTAACATAAAATGAGAAAAATGGGAAGTGAAAGAAAAAAGGTACACGTCACATGTATTGATTGGAAATTTTGATCTACGAAAATCAGATTAAATGACATCAAGAACTTGTCTCTGAGGAAATAAGAAATGGAATAACATTGAGAGCAGCCACTGAAACAGGGCCTTACATAGCCCGAGCTGGCCTTGAACTCACCACGTAGCTGACCATGACCTTGAACTTCTGATCTCCCTATCTCCAAATGCGGCATGTACCACACAACCAGCACTGGATAAGTTCTGTCTGGTTCTTCCATTTCACTCCATCGTGCTCATGTTCACTGGCCTGGAGAAGGTGCTTCCCCTGAGGGCTCCATGCCCAGGACCAAGAAAACACTTTTCCTTGGTATTTACTAGAACTCACCAATGGCATTGTTGAAAAGTTATAAAATGGTTTCCTAACAAATCTCATAACAATCAATGAAGTCTTCTGAAAATAATAATATGTGTTTGCGGTTATTTCTCTAGGGATTTAGGAAGTAATCAGATTGAAAACCTTCCACCGTGTGCATTTAAGGACCTGAAGGAGCTGTCGCAATTGTAAGAATCACTTCACCAAGTCAACTCTTGCTAATTTTTAGGATTTATTTATTTGCAAGGGGAGAGAGAGAGAATATACCAGGGCTTCTAGCTACTGCAAACCAACTCCAGATGCATGCTCCACTTTGTGCATCTGGCTTTACATGGGTACTGGGGACCTGAACCCAGGTTGTTAGATTTTGCAGGCAAACTCCTTAACCACTGAGCCAACTCTCCAGCCTTCTTCCTCACTTTTGAAATGTGGTAAAATGCCCACAGCATACAGTTAACCCTCTGTGCGTGTAGAGTCGGATGTCATCATGTACATCGGTGGTGATGTGTCATTATAACCTCTGTCCACCTCCATTATGTTTTCATCATGTAATCTGACACTTTATAAGGATGAAAAACTAACTCCCCATCCTCCCCAGCCCTGGCTCCTCCATTTTCCTTACACTTTCCATAAATATTGTCTGTAATGAAAGGGGGGAAAGATAGGAAGGGAGGGAGGGAGGGAAAGAAAAGAGAAGGAAGAAGGAACTTCTTTGAAAATCATTTTTTCCATGCTGTCGGTGGTCTTTTCTCTCTGCCCACCTTTCTCTTGATCGTGCAAAAGCTTTTCAGTTCCATGGGAGGAATGTGTCTATTTTTTTTTGTCTGTTTTGCTACATGCCTGTGTTTTGAGGGTCATATCCAAAAATCTCACTGCCTGGGTTGTTTTTCTGGAGATTTCTGCCTGCGCCTATTTTTTCTAGCATTTTTATGGTTTCAGGTCTCACGTTGAAGTCTTGAATCTACTGAGTTATAGTACACTTTTTGTTTTTGTTTTTGTTTTTCGAGGTAGGATCTCACTCTAGCCCAGGCTGATCTGGAATTCACTATGTAGTCAGAGTGGCCTCGTTTCATGACAAACTTCCTACCACTGCTTCCTGAGTGCTGGGATTAAATTTACTTTTTTTGGTAAATGTTCAAAGTAGTTCAAAGTCAATAGATATGCTTTCTTTCCTGAAGCAACTTTTAGGAATAACATTTTGCTGTCTTTCTTTTTAAAACAGGAATATTTCCTATAACCCAATCAAAAAAATTCAAGTAAATCAATTTGATTATCTTGCCAAACTCAAGTCTCTGTAAGTATACAAGCATATGGGGGTAGTTTATACCAATGCTAATACCATTCTTTGATTGTAAATATGACTTTCAGAATGTCAGTTAAGCTGTACAAAAGCATGAGTGTTTAACAGACTGTAAACAGACAGCTCACCTTTATCTTACATGTTAATAAACTGAAGTTAAACACTGATAATTCTGTTTACAACCTACAAGTCACCAGGAACTCATGCTGAGTTCTTTATGCACTGTTTGAACACATTGCCTATGTTCATTGCTCTTTTTGCTCTGGCTATATGAATAAATGTAGATAGATTATTTTAAAATATGACTTGTACTGTTGTAGAAATATCCAGTAATAAACAGACAAAGCCTTTGCAGCAAGAGGAGAGGGGAGCTTAATTTTCACCCAGGCCCAGGGTCCAAGTCTAAATGAAGCATTAGCCATGAACCCCAGTTACAAAGATGTTTTATAGTCGGTACAGAGTAGGTTATGTGACATGCAAATTACCATTACCTAGTAGTTCACACATTTACAATAGGTCTCAGGAAATTTAGATATTTTCCCCAGGTATTCTCCGGCCTTGTCTCTCCTAATTTCCTTATCACAGTTAAAGCAATTACTCCTTTTGTCTCACTGAACTTCAAAGCTCTGGTAGTTTTTCATCTCATAGCCATCTGTGGCCTGAAGAATGTAACAATGAATGTAGGGGAGGGGGGCAGTGAGCTCATACTCATTTTGCTATAATAGTACCACACACACATTCAAAAGGCAGAAATTCTGCTGCCTAAGAATTGCCTTTAAAAGATAAGCTTCGGTTCATCTAATTTCAGTGGTTTATCAGTAAAATGGCATTCTATTAGAAAAAATATATAACATAAAATTATTCAAAAAGTGCAAACCATGTAAACTCTTTGCCTCTGTAATATTGTTCAGAAAATAATGACTCCTCACCTATTCCACAAATATTTATTGACTAGTTAACAAGCAGAAAGCATGATCTGTGAGGATCCAAAAATATCAAACAGGAGAAATGGTATGTCTATAAACACTGCCATCAAAAAGTGGAGGCAGGCTGGGTGTGGTGGCACACACCTTTAATCCCGGCACTTGGGAAGCACATGGAGGAGGATCACTGGGCGTTGGAGGCCAGCCTGGAACTACATCGTGAATTCCAGGTCAGCCTGGGCTAGAGTGAGACCCTCCCTCAAAAAAAAAAAAAAAAAGAGGCGGAAGTGCTGGAGAGATGGCTCAGCAGTTAAGGTGCTTGTCTGCAAAGCCTAACAACCTGTGCCCACATAAAGCCAGATGTACAAAGTGGTGCATACAGGGGCTAGAGGGCCCTGTGGGCACATTTCCTCCTCTGTCTCTTTAAATAAATATGACCTAATGACCCAGTTCAATTCCCAGTACCCACATAAAGCCAGATGCACAAAGTGGTGCATGCATCTGGAGTTCATTTGCAGCAGCTGGAAGCCTCTCTCTCTCTCTCTCTCTCTCTCTCTCTCTCTCTCTCTCTCTCTCTCTCTGCTTGCAAATAAATAAATGATAGATAAATAAATAAAATAAGTATCTTTTTAAAAGAGAGAGAGAGGAGGAGGAGTTGGGAAATTACCTAGGTAGGCTGAGAATAAATATTTCATATAGAGTGAGTGTTAACTCAAAGCACCTTATTAAATTGTCATTCACACAGACTCATTTCCTTGTACCCCGTATAAATGTATGTTCCTTTCTCTGACTCCTAACGGTATTTTTAGCAGCCTAGAGGGAATTGAGATTCCAAATATCCAGCAGAGGATGTTCGCACCGCTGCCAAATCTCTCTCACATGTGAGTAGATGTTTTTCTCTCTCTCTATCTTGATTTTAATTGCTATGACCCCATGTTATCATGAGTGATATATCCATACCAAACGCAAGGAATCTATTGATAATTTGTATTAATTTGACTAATTTGCCTGCTATATGCTAAATATTTCTGTGGCATTTCCCTCAAAAAACAAAGTTAAAGTATTTAACCCCAAGGTGATGATATTTAGGAAGTGAAACTCATGAGGGCAGAGCCTTATGAATAGCAATAGTGCCCTTAAATTAAGAAGAAGAAGAAGAAGAAGAAGAAGAAGAAGAAGAAGAAGAAGAAGAAGAAGAAGAAGAAGAAGGAGAAGGAGGAGGAGGAGGAGGAGGAGAAGGAGAAGAAGGAGAAGACACTCTAGCTAGGGAGGCTCAGAGGTCAAAGGCTCCAGTTTGCAAAGCCTGCCAGTCCAGGTCCACTTCTCCACCACTCACAGAAATCTGAATGCAAAGTGGTATAGGCATCTGTGCTTTCAGCCACAATGCAGGGAAGTCAGGAGAGTCCAGAGCACAGACAACGCCCATACACACTGTGACATGAGTGTGCCCATACACACATGTGCACACACACACACACACACACACACACATGACTCTTTTTTTAAGTTCTCTGGGGCTGGAGAGATGGCACAGCGGTGAAGGTGCTTGCCTGCTGTCATAGTCAGCCATGTGCAGCTGGAATGAATCTCCAAACTAGGCACAGTTATGGGAGGAAAGGATGTATTGAAGCTACAGATCCAGGGGAAGTTCCATAATGGTGAAAGAGGCTGACCCCTTTTCACAGGTCCAAGTAGAGAGAGAAACCAATCACCAATACCATACACCAGCAAACAGCAAACAGGCAGTGGGAGGGATTCTCTCCCCCTTTATATAGTCTTAGGGTGGGGTCTTGCAACCCTTTCCCATACTTGGCTTCCTGAGTCTCTGGAATTTCCTTCCTGCACTGCCCACACAGGAAAGGATATTTACTTCCAGCTTCTTTGAGCTTCTTTACATCCTGCCTCCTACTGAGAGGCTGCCTTCCTGTAAACATCCTCAGAGACCCACCCAAAATAATTAAAAAGATCAAGTTGACAACAAAACTTAACCATCACACCTGCAAATCCTAACACCCCAGGTTCAATCCCCTAGTACCCACGTCAAGCCAGATGCACAAAGTGGCACACACATCTGGAGTTCATTTGCAGTGGCTGGAGGCCCGGACACACCCATTCTCTCTCTCTCTCTTCCCACTAACTCTCTCTGCTTGCAAATAAATAAGTCAAAATCAAAATCAATTGCAAATAAAAATAAAATTTAAAGATTCTCCGGAAGGGCTGGAGATGTAGCACAGTGTAGAAGGCTCTGAGAAAGCCTTATGCTGAGAAAGCAGTAAGAAAGAGAAGGGGAGAGAGGGAGAAGAGGAAGGGAGAGATCTTCCCTTCCACCATGGGAGAAAGCAGAAAGAGCATGGCCCCGGAGCAGTACCTCACGAGATAACCTAACCTACACACACCTTGATCTTGGACTTGCCAGCCTCCAGAACTGTCTGTTGTTTAAGCCACTCTGTCTATGGGATTTTTGTCACAGCAGCCCTAGGGGATTCTAACCAATAACTAGTTCTTTAGACTTTGACTCTGAATGGATAATTTCGAATTTTTAACAAACTACTAATCCGGACACTTTGTATAAGGGCTGCCAGTGAAGAAACAGGAATGTATGGAAGCCATATAACACAATTCCTCCCAATGCCTACAAAATGTCTACATGAATAGTGTTTGTGTTGCTGGTCACACGGTAGAAATTCTTGGTAACTCGGGATGCCTTTACCAAGGCAGATCTCTCTATTGGTTAAAGAATTCACTCAACAAATACTCACTAACTCCTTTATGTTTCATTTGAGCTTGTGAGAGAATCACATTAAGAAGTAGTTAATGATGGGGCCTGGAGAGATAGCTCAGTGGTTAAAGGTGCTTGCTTGCAAAGCCTGCTGGCCCAGGTCCACCCACATACAGCCAGATGCATGTGCATTCCATTTGCAGGGACAAGAGACCCTAGTGCACACACATGTGCTCATGCATACATGGACACACGCACACACACAAACATTTTAAAAGAAGTAATTATTAAAAGTCGAACACAAGTTGTTACATGTTCTTATGACTGCCTATGGCAGGCAGAGTCAGGAGAATTTCCAAGCTGGCCAGTTAGTTAGGTCTTTCCAAAAGCAAAAACACAAGAGAGAGCCTGTCTCAAACAACGTGGAAGGATCAACAATCCAAGGTTGTCATCTGAGCTCCACACCTGCACCATGGCACACTCACACCCACCAGTACACACATTACGTACACACACATACACACGTAATAATAATACCTTCTATAATGATGCATGGGTATATTTCAAATTCTGTAGCAGAAAAGCCACAGAAGCACCAAGATCAAGAGCTGTAATTTTTTTAATATTTTATTCTTATTTCTTTTTTAAATATTTTATTTATTCATTTTCTAGCAGAGAGATACAGAGAGAGAGAGAGAGAGAGAGAGAGAGAGCACCAGGGCCATCACCTTGTAGGTCTTGCATATGTGGGTACTGGGGGATTGAACCCCGGGCCCTTGGGCACTGGAGGCAAGTGCCTAAACCGCTGAGCCATCTCTCCAGCCCAAGAGTTGTAATTTTTACCAACAGCAAAGCTGTAATCCTAGGATCTATATGTCCATGCATTCACATGGACTGAATTCAGAAAACTCACTGAAAGTTTCTTTGCATAAATTTCTTCTCTTGTTCCACAAGGAAACATTTATTCATATTCAAAGTCATTCCTGGAGCTTATATATTCATGATGTCTGTTCTTGGTTCTCACCCACACATTCTTTAGTGGTGAAGTCATGTGAGGGAGAATTAAATTGCAGACTCATTAGAGAATTTTAGGGGATGTTTTACATCCCACCAAATCTTACATTAACACGTGCTCTGCTAAGAAAATGTTGAAAACATTAGTGATGTGGGGTGACGATGAAGAAGTTACCAACATCTTCTCTTCTCTTCTCTTGGTATGTCAGATATTTTAAGAAATTTCAGTACTGTGGATATGCGCCACATGTTCGCAGCTGTAAGCCAAACACTGATGGAATTTCATCTCTTGAGAACCTCTTAGCAAGCATCATTCAGAGAGTTTTCGTCTGGGTTGTCTCTGTTGTCACCTGCTTTGGAAACATTTTTGTCATTTGTATGCGACCTTGCATCCGGTCTGAAAACAAGCTGCATGTCATGTCTATCATTTCTCTCTGCTGTGAGTATTTCCTGCTTAAAGAGGAGACACAGTTTGGTGCAAGACCATTGATTCCCGAAAATGAGCTCATTCAGTGATAGAATAATGGGATTGAAATGTTCTCTTCTTGGTGCTTATATAGGAGTTTCCAATTTTCTGCAATGAAAGTAGAATGACTTGAGTGATAAGAAATTAAGTTTTCAGAAGTTTGGAGAGATGGCTCGGCAGTTAAAGGCATTTGCTTGCAAAGCCTGCTGCCCCAAATTCAGTTCCCCAGCCCCCAAGGGAAACTAGACACACAAAGTGGTGCCTGTGTCTAGAGTTTCTTTGCAGTGGTAATGGGCCTTAAAAAGCCCAAACATTCTCTCTATCTATCTATCTATCTCTATCTATCTATCCCTCTCTCAAATAAAAAATAAATTCAAGGATGGGCGTGGTGGCGCATGCCTTTAATCCCAGCACTCGGGAGGCAGAGATAGGAGATCACCATGAGTTCAAGGCCACCCTGAGACTACATAGTGAATTCCAGGTCAGCCTGGACTAGAGTGAGACCCCACCTCGAAAAACCAAAAATAAATAAATAAATAAATTCATAGTCATCTCTCAAACAGCAAGATGTTGAATTAATTTCTGTAGATTGGGGGAGGTAATATTTTTATTTATTATTTGCAAGGAGAGAGAGAGAGAGAGAGAGAGAGAGAGAGAGAGAGAGAGAGAGAGAGAGAGAGAAGTGAGTGCACAGGGCCTCCTGCCACTGCAGCCAGACTCCAGATGCATGAGCCATTCTGTGCATCTGGCTTTGTGAGGGTGCTGGGGAATTCAACCCAGGCTTTCAGATCTGGTAAATAAGCACTCTTAACTGTTGCTCCATCTCACTATCCCTCTCTAGGTTTTCGCTTGTTTGGGGAGAATTTCAGTGGAACAGCAGTATGAAACAAGGTCATCCCCGTCTAGGTCCCTAACTGTACAGTATAATTGGTCTGTATTAATCTGTTCTGAACTTCTAAGTGATGGGGCTAGAATAGAACAAAGTGGGCAAGATAGCTCCTCTCACAGACTTGCATCTTAAAGGACGACAGAGGAAATGATTCTATAATTACCTAGAGTTTTCTGAGCATGATTACCAAGAGAATGGATAAAGAGGTCCCTACCCATAAATTAAGGTTTATTTTATTTTATTGGTTTGTTTACTTGTTTGGTGCTAGGGATTAAACCTAGGACTTCATTCATGCTAATCGTGATTTTTTAAATATTTTATTTATTTATATATTGCCAAGCAAAGAGAGAGAGAGAGAGAGAGAGAGAGAGAGAGAGAGAGAGCACACCAGGGCCTCTAGCCACTGCAATTAAGCTCCAGATGTATGTGCCACTCTGTACGTCTGGCTTTACGTGGGTACTGGGATTCGAACCCTGGTCATTTGGCTTTTCAGGCAAGTGCATTAACTGCTGAGCCACTTCTCCAAACCTAATCATGAATTTCTTAGAGAATAAAATTGACCTCCTCACAAGGCTGCAGAAATTAGATCATTTTTCCAATATTCAAAATATTTTTGTGTAGGAAAGTCCTAGTATGTACTCCTCTGAATGTGTAAACCTTTGACCCTGCTAGGTGCGGACTGCCTGATGGGGATCTACTTATTTGTGATTGGAGCCTTGGACCTCAAGTTTCGGGGGGAATACAATAAGCATGCCCAGCTGTGGATGGAAAGCACACACTGTCAGTTTATGGGGTCTCTGGCCATTCTGTCCACAGAAGTATCCGTCCTGCTTTTGACATTTCTGACACTGGAAAAATACATCTGTATTGTGTATCCTTTTCGATGTTTAAGACCTCGGAAGTGCAGGACCGTCACGGCTCTGATTCTCATTTGGATTATTGGGTTTATAGTGGCTTTTGTTCCGCTAAGCAATAAGGAATTCTTCAAAAACTACTACGGCACGAATGGAGTGTGTTTTCCTCTTCATTCGGAACATACAGAGAGCACTGCGGCCCAGATTTACTCAGTGGTGATATTCCTTGGTAAGAAAATTCTGTGCTCTAAGCCTTTCCGTGAAAATGCTGGAATGCCTCACGATTGGAAATTCCTTTTATTCTCACAAATGCTCATTTCAAACCCTCTAACCAGATCTTCTTACTGACAGTGGAGTGAATTTATTATAATCTCCAACATGGATTTTTTTTTTCTCCTCAAATCATTCCATGATCATCCAAGTTCCAATCGGAGGCATTCCATAAAAACAGTAAGCATTTTTATTGCATGAATCACCTTAATTATATGAAACATGATACATTTTGGAAAAAAGCAAGCAAAATATACTTTGGCTCCTTGCCAAATAAAATGATATTTATGATCTTTTCAAATTCATGTGGAGCCACGCACATCTTTGGTTTCAGAATTCACACATAAACTAGTCTAGACCAGCAAAATGAAAGTATTCTCAAAGTGCAGCACAAAGTAAGTTATTTTAAAAATTCACTAATATTAGAAAACTTGAGAGGTCCATGATGTTTATTGAATACTATAATTTCATTTTCATATGCCATTTTAAATGAAAAGTCGCATCATTGTTCATTATTTCAACAGTATTTCAACCCAAAGGAATTCATGTCTTTTGTGCACCTTAGTAATTCCGAAAAGCCAAAAACAAAACAAAACACGAAAGCAAACCATTGTGAAAAGTCAGACATAGTGGTGCTCACCTGTAATTTCAGCCATCAGCAGGTTGAGGCAGAAGGATCACAGATTCAAAGCCAGCCTGGGCTACATAGCCAAGTTCAGGGTCAGCTCCATAGTGAGACCCTGTTGAAAAGAAAGGGAGGGAGGGAGGGAGGGAGGGAGGCCATTTTGTGGTCTTTGTGTCTTTATTAATAACCTCTGAGGAGCCAGGCATGGTGGCACACACCTTCAATCCCAGCACTCAGGAGGAAGAGGTAGGAGGATCACCATGAGTTCAAGGCCAGCCTCATAATACATAATGAATTCCAGGTAATCATGGGCTAGAGTGAGACCCTACCTCGAAAAACCAATATAATAATAGTGATAACAACAACCTCTAAGGATGTATTTGATGTTTGTTCTGAAAGAATGTACATGCACAGGACTAATAGCCCTCGTGTCCTGAACAGGGATTAACTTGGCAGCCTTCATCATCATCGTCTTCTCCTATGGAAGCATGTTTCACAGCGTCCATCAAAGCACCATAACGGCAACAGAAATACAGAACCAAGTCAAGAGAGAGGTGGTCCTAGCCAAACGCTTCTTCTGCATCGTCTTCACCGACGCCCTATGCTGGATCCCTATTTTTATACTGAAATTTCTTTCACTGCTTCGGGTAGAAATACCAGGTACACAGGTTTTGGTGGGTTTTTTTTTCTATAAAGAATAAATCTGTTTGTACAGTTCTGTTCTAAGACAATTACCATTCTTTCAAGAATTTAAGTCAGGGCTGGAGAGATGGCTCAGTGGTTAAGGCACTTGCCTCTAGTGCTTAAGGCCCTGAGTTCAATTCCCCAGGACCCACATAAGCCACACCCACAAGGTGTGGCCCTGGTGTACTCTCTCTCTCTCTCTCTCTCTCTCTCTCTCTCTCTCTCTCTCTCTCTCTCTCTTTCTGTATCTCCGCTTGAAAATGAATAAATAAAATAAAAAAAAAAGAATTTAAGTCAGGATTCTTTATGCTTCGTTATTAATGAAATGTCTCCTGAGAGAAAACTGTTCAGTTCTTTCCATAAATACCTACTTCCACAATTATCAGCACAAAAGAACAGTGTGGTGGTTTGGATCAGATGTCCCCATACACTCATGTTTTCTGAGTGCCTGATCCCCAGCTGATGGCAGTTTGGAAGGTGGAGCCTTGCTATTTCAGCCTCCTCAGGTGTTGGAATTACAAGTCAGTATCACAAGACTTGCTCAAAGATGTTTTCACTAAAATAAATACTTGGCCCAAAGCCTAAAGTGTGTACCTATTATTACAACCAGAAAGGTCTGAGAGTGTAGTTCAGTGGTATAACTCAGTGGTAGAGTGCTTGCCCAGCATACTCCAAACCCTGGGTTCAATTCCCAACACTACCACAAAAAAAAAAAAAAACAGAATAAAAGGAAATAAATAGCAAAAAGGAATTATTCAAGATACATCTAGATATTATGAAAAATACTATATGTACCTTATAATAATTAAAACATTTGAGAAGTTATGAATTTAAATATCACACCTATAATCCCAGCACTACACAAGCTGAGGAAAAGGGATTCCCACGAATGTGAGGCCATTCTGGGAGTTCAGGTCAGCCTGGGCTAGGGAGAAACCCTGACTCACAAAAAAAAAAAAAAACTAAATATGTTTTTTTCCTAAAATGGAATTTCATATATAGCATAACTTTGTATGCACACTTCTACCCGATGGCATACTTAAAAAATATTTTATTTATTTGCAAGCAGAGAGAGACAGAGAAGAGAGAGAGTGAATGGGCATGCCAGGGAATCTAGACACTGTAAATGAACTGGCTTTGCGTGGGTACTGGGGAATCAAATTCAGGTCATCAGGCTTTGCAGGCAAGCTCCTTAACCACTGAGCCATCTCCCCAGCCCTCCAATGGCATACTTTCATTGGCACACTGATGTGTTCAGGAAAAGCCCCTCAGCCAATAGCCCCATACCATCACAGTGCCAGCACCCCCCTCAGACACTAGCACTCAGGAAAGCACCTTAGGAGCAGTGTGGACTTGGGGTTTCATTGTGTGACACCCACATAAACTCCAAAGGGGGCTGAAAGTGGGGAACCCAGGAAATGGGATGTCTATACCTTTTCACAGTCTACCAGCACTCGGATAATTTCATTTTTCTCTTCCAGATACCATTACCTCTTGGGTAGTCATTTTCGTTCTGCCTATTAACAGTGCTTTGAACCCAATTCTGTACACTCTGACCACGAGACCTTTCAAAGAGATGATCCATCAGCTCTGGAGCAACTTCAGACAGAGGAGGTCTGTGGACAGGAGAAGAGCTCAGAAGGCGTACGTGCCATCATTCATGTGGTCTCTGCAGGATATGCCCACGGAGCTCATCAAGCCAGCCGCCTTCACAGACCCCTGCGAGCTCTCCCTGATTTCTCAGTCATAACTGGCCCTGAAAACCATGTCTTCACAAAGAAACGGGGTGCTTCAGGAGGGATTGACTGATACAAGGGAAATATCACAAATTTTATGATTTCTAGCTAAGCCAAGTTAACTTACAAAAACATGAAAGTGGCTCATATTCATATAAAGAGATAATCATACTAATAAAGTATGTATATTGGTACCAATTTTTCATAAAAAAATGAAGAGAAATCAAGCCGGGCGTGGTGGCACATGCCTTTAATCCCAGCACTAGGGAGGCAGAGGTAGGAGGATCACCATGAGTTCAAGGCCACCCTGAGACTATGTAGTGAATTCCAGGTCAGCCTGGACTAGAGCGAGACCCTACCTCAAAAAAAAAGGGGGGGGGGAGAAATCAACTTTGGAGAGATTCATTCATTCTTCTTACATGCATTTATTGAGTACCCACCATGCACATTGCATGGAGATAAACTATTGGATGTGTACAATATAGTACCTTCTTTATCTCTAAATTGTGCTTAACTACAAAAAAAAAAAAACACTACAGAGTATACCTATAGCTCTTAGAGTTTTTTCAGTTATGCTGGAAAACAAGACTTACAGACACTCTAAGATTAAGGTTTAAAGTTTTGTAATTCTTGGGCTGGGGAGATGGCTCAACCTTTAAAGGTACTTTTTTCAAAGCCTTATGGCTCAGGTTAGAGTTCCCAGTACCCATGTAAAACCAGATGCACAAAGTGAAGCATGTGTTTGGAGTTCATTCACAGCAGCAAGTGGGTCTCGCTCTCTCATAAATAAAAATACTTTTTTAAAATAAAGTGTTGTAATACTCAACGTAATAGCATCATATAAAATTTGCTCATTCTGTTTTAAGACTCATTCCTGTGTCTCTTCAAACCTGCACACACTTGAGGGCCAGCAGATAATCATTGGAAAGAAGCTTTGCTACAGGTTGTGGTGGCACATGCCTGTGACCCCAGGAACTTGCAGGCTAAGGCAGGAAGATTAAAAATTCAAAGCCACCCTGAGCTACAAAGCAAGACCCTGTTTTACAAGGCA
>PVHP010044666.1:0-13984 GCA_004024765.1 Zapus hudsonius | reverse complement strand
TATCATAGGCATTTAGCATATTTTCTAATGCATAGTATGTATTTTCTTTCGATATTGCATATATCTGAAAATGGTTTGAAGTTTTTTGAGGAGGGAGGGCTTCCTGAGGTAGGGTCTCACTCTAGCCTAGGTTGACCTGGATTTCACTCTTTAGTCCCAGGTTGGTCTCAAATTCACAGCGATCCTCCTCCCTCTGCCTCCAAAGTGCTGGATTAAAGGCATGACTCACCATGCCCAGATGTTTTTAAGTCTGGAAATAAGTAAATCTGATTTTTTTTTATGATACAAAAAAAATTAGCCTAGAATAAAGCAAAATCTAGATTCTTCAGTTCCTGGTTTTTATTAATGAGGTCCTCATTCTGGAGTGGAGCACTTTCCACCATGGAACACTGCCTGTGTTGAAGAAGAAATGAGTCTGAGCAGTTATTTAAAACAGAAGCAGTAAGCCAAAAAGGAACACAAGTGATTGCTTTCTACATGCTATCCAGATAAATTTTGTTGTTAGTAAATGACACAGAGCAAGTGTATTACAAATGTTTTAACTGAATTTAGGGAATTTGAAAACCAAATCTATTTAGGGAACCATGAGTAGTCTACTTTGTATAGAACAAAATGTTTGTAGGGGGAAATACTTGGAGATAACAGATGAGAAAGAATTAGTATTTGAAAGACTTCGCTTACTTAGGTAAGAGGTATGCTCTCTTTCTGAGCCATGGAGGATGGAAATGATTTTGGAGAGGGAGCATGATTCAGCTACAAAATGAATGTATTTTTATTACTAGATTTAATAACCCAACCTAACCTCAACTAAGTAAAACCTTGAATTTATTCCTAAATTTTCCTAATGTTAGCAAGAAAACTTTCTCCCTCCTCTCTTTTTCTTTTTCTTTCTTTCTTTCTTTCTTTCTTTCTTTCTTTCTTTCTTTCTTTCTTTCTTTCTTTCTTTCTTTCTTTCTTTCTCTCTCTTCTTTCCTTCCTTCCTTCCTTTATTTGTTCTTGTCTTTTAAAATTGATATTTATATTATCCAAAATTAGATACATTGTATGAGCAAATATTATGCTGGTATCCCCATTTCCCTCCTCCCTGTCCCCAATCCACTGGGTATCCTCCTTGTTGGGCATACTGGATAAGTTCATGGAGTAGGGTGTTATGAATTGTACTGGAGATAGCCAGTCCCCTCTCCCCCAATTTGTGTGCTGTTGCTGAGGGGCACAATGTTGCTGGATATTCCTCCCCACTGTGACTCTTACAGTCTTTCTGCCCCACTTCTGCTCAGTTCCCTGAGTAATGGTGGGTGAATTTTAAATCTGCTTTATTGTTGTTGAGATCTTAAGTGTCTCTGGATTTTTGCTTTGGGTTGTGTTATATATGGCTGGTGTCTGTCTCTTTGACCTATCCTGGGTTATCTGCCTTGCTGTGGTTTTAGGACTCTTGTTAATCTCTCCACTTTCTTATAGGTTTCATTTGGGGCCTACACAATAGGCCAGGGGTGGTTCAGGGATGTCAGCCATCATCCCATGGCTTGTTGGTGGATTTAGGTTGACCATGGCTCTCTCGCTGCCTTCTGAAAAATAGAAATAGAATCTTCCTCAGAGAGTGAGATCAGTATAGGTTAAATGAAACCCAAAATGCTAATTTGGCAAGATTCTAATGGGTGTAGCCTCTCTGTAACTCTCTGGTAGTGGGAATTTCCCCTTGGGGCCCAGGTGTTTGGTCCCCATAAGATTTTGCCCTGGGTCCCAAGTTGAATTAAGGGTTCCTTGTCACTGAGTGGATCTCTTAGCCAATTTCAAAGCTGTTGATTACCTCTCTAGGTTTTGGTGCCACTATTGCACAGGTGATCTCTTCTTGACTTGCTGATTTCTATCATAAAGCAGTGTGTTCCCCATTTTCGTGACATCAATCTGAAATATATATCAGTGGTCTCTGCTTTCTCCAAATATCATTGACCGGTTTCTCCTAGAAGCTTATGTGGCACCTACCGGCACTACAATGTTACCCTCTGGCAGCTGGTTACCATTCTGGATCTTGAAGGGTCTCTCCGTGTTGCGCAGTGACTTTCTGTGGTTTCTTCAGCAAATAGGGACTTACTTTTGGCCTGGGGCAGGTATTCAAGAGCTGTGACGGAAGCCTGTCTTGTTGTGGGGACCTCATGGGTCTCTTTGATCAACAGATCAGTGTATGAAGTAACCAATGGCTGGGATGGGGAGTTATAGGTCTGATTAATTTTTCATGGGGTTAGGCTTCCTCCCTTTCTGGTCATGGCCTCTCTTACCAGGCAATGTCCATAGCATCAAGGGCTTACTGTATGAAAGTAAGGAATTTTTTTTCCTAAGGATGAATTTAGCTATCTAAGGGATTTTGCCATTCAAAATAAATGTTGAAATCATCTTTCTACGTCTGTAAAGAGTGAAGCTAGGATTTTTATAGGCATGGCATTGAATCTGTATATTGCTTTTGAAAGGATTACCATTTTTACTTTATTAATTCTACCAATCCAGGAGCATGGAATATCTTTTGATCTTTTCACATCCTCCTCTATTTCCTTATTGAGCATTTTTATGTTTTCATTATGTAAGTCTTTGATATCCTTGGTTAGTGATATTCCAAGGTATTTGATTCTTTTTTTGAGGCTTTGAAAATGGGACAGTCTGATGTCTTTTCATGTATGTATATCATTTGCATACAGGAAGGCTACTTACTGATTTTCATGTGTTAATTTTGTATCCTGCCACTTTGCTGAAGGAATTTATCACCTTCAGAAGTTTACTGACACTATTCTTTAAGTCTGTTATATATAGGATCATGCCATCTGTAAAATGGGATAATTTTAGTTCTTACTTTCCAATATGTATCCCTCTTATGCCTTTCTCCTTTCTTGTTGCTTGGGCTAGAACCTCAAGCACTATGTTGAAGAGCAGTGGTGAGAGAATACACCCTTGTTTTGTTCCTGATTCTAGTGGGAACTCCTTGAGTCTTTCCCCATTGAGTATTATTTGGGCTTTAGGAGTTTTGTATATTGCTTTTATTATGTTGAGGTATAAGCTGTCTATGCCTAGTCTCTCCAGCATTTTGATCATGAAGTGGTATTGAATTTTGTCAGATGCCTTCTCTGCGTCAATTGAGATGACCATGTGATTTTTGTGGTTGAGTCTATTAATGTGGTGAATTACATTAATCGACTTCTGTATATTGAGCCATCCCTACATCCCTGGGATGAAGCCTACTTGGTCTAGGTGGACAATATTCTTGATGTGTTGTTATATCCTGTTTGCAAGGATTTCATTCAGGATTTTTGCATCTAAGTTCATCAGGTATATGGGTCTGTAAGTTTCCTTTTTTGTTGCATCTTTGTCTGGTTTGGGGATTAGGGTGATGCTAGCTTCATAGAAGGAATTTGGAAACTTTCCCTCTTTTCCTATAACACAAAAAAGCTTCAGAAGGAGTGGCTTCATTTCTATGCTGAAGGTTTGGTCAAATTTGGCTGTGAATCTAGCAGGTCCTGGACTTTTCCTTTTGGAGAGGTTTTTGATTAGATTTTCAATATCTGTGGATGTGATAGGTTTATTTAGGATCTTTATCTGCTCTGGGTTGGTTAAGCTTTGGTAGGTGGTAGGTGTTCAGAAATTCATCCATTTCTTCCAAATTCTCTAATTTTGTGGAGTAGAGGTTTTGGCAGTATGACTTAATGATTCTTCCAATTTCATTGGGGTCTGTTGTGACCTCTCCCTTTTCATTTCTGATTTTCTTGTTTTGAGCCTTCTCTTTTCTCTGTTTAATTAGATTGGCCAAGGGTTTGTCAATCTTTTTAATTTTTTTTCAAGAAACCAGCTCTTCATTTTATCTATTTATTAAATTTTTTTTCTTTATTTCCATTTCATTAATCTTAGCGCTGATCTTAATTAGTTCTTTTTGCCTTGAGCTCCTAGAGTTGGATTGTTCAAGTTGGGTGGTTAGGTGATTAGAATGAGATTGCTCTGTCTTTGTTATGAAGGCATTTGGCACTATGAATTTCCCCCTTCATCGTGTCCCATAGGTTTTGGCATGTTGTGTTTTCATTACCATTCACTTCTAGGAAAATTTAAATTTCCTTTTTGATATCTTGAATGACCCATTTCTTGTTTAATAGTGTATATTTATTCACCAGTAGTTGGTGCAATTTCAAAGGTGTTCCTTTGCTCCATTGTTAATTTCTAACTTTAATGAATTGTGGTCTGATATGATGCTGGGGGTATGACAGTCTTCCTGAATTTGTTGAGGCATGTTTTATGTCCTAATATGTGGTCCATTTTGGAAGGTTCCATGGGCTTCTGAGAAGAATATATATTCTAGGTCTTGGGATGGAATGTTCTACATATATCTGTTAGGCCTAGTTGGTCTATGGTGTTGTTGAGCTCCGTTATTTCCCTGCTGACCTTCTGTTTGGATGATTTGTCTAGAGATGATAGTGGTGTATTAAAGTCTCCTACTATGATGGAGTTTGGTCTATTTCTGTTTTGTTTTTGAGTAAATTTTGTTTTATGAAATGTGGTGCACCTGCATTTAGTGTATACATATTTATGACAGTAATAATCTCTTATTGGATTGTTCCCTTGATGAGTAAAAAGTGACCTTCATTATCATTTTAATTGATTTGGGTTTAAAGTCTATTTTGTCAGATATTAATGTAGCCATACCCACCTGTTTTTTTTTCCACATGCTTGGAAAATCATTTTCCATCCTTTCACCCTAAGGAGATTACTGTCTTTAGAGGTGATGTGTGTTTCTTGAAGGCAGCAGATGGAAGGGTCCATTTTTCTGATCCACCCTGTTGATCTGTATTTTTTTATAGGACAGTTAAATCTATATTCAGAGTTAAAACTGTGAGGTTTGCTTTAAGCCCTGCCATGTTGAAGGGTTTATGGGGTTTGATGCCTCACCTGTTATTATTACCACTGTGATTTTTATTATCGTGCTCATTCTCTATTACAAGCCTCAGGCAGTTTGCTTCTCTTCTGTGTGTAATATCTCCTGTTGTATCTTCTCTAAGTTTGTCTTTGCATTCATCTAATCATAGAACTGGCTTATTTCATGGAACACTTTCTTTTTTTAAAATATTTTATTTATTCATTTTCAAGCAGAGAGAGAGAGAGAGAGAGAGAGAGAGAGAGAGAGAGAGAGAGAGAGAGAGAGAGAGAGAGAGAGAGAGAGGCCACCACCTTGTGGGTCTGGCATATGTGGGTACTGGGGAATTGAACCTGGGACCTTAGGCACTGGAGGCAAGTGCCTTAACCGCTGAGCCATCTCTCCAGCCCCTCATGGAACACTTTGAATTCTCCATCTTTTATTAGGAATAGCTTTGCCGGGAACAGTAGTCTAGGTTGGAAGCCATTCTTTAGGTCTAGAAGAGCATTGTTCCAAACCCTTTTTGCCTTCATGGTTTCTAAATAGAAGTCTGAGGTAAGTCTGAAAGGTTTGCCTTTATAGGTGATGAGTTTTTTCTCTCTTGCTGCCTTTAGAATGTTCTCTTTACTTTCTGTGTTTTGAATTTTAACTAAGATATATCTTGGAGAGTTCCTTCTTTGGTCCTGTCTCTTTGGAGTTTTGTGAGCTTCTTGTATCTGGACTGGCCTTTCTCTTGTAAGATAAGGAAAATTTTCTTATATAATTTTTTGAAAATATTTTCTGTGCCTTTGGCCTGGGATTCTTCTCCCTCTGGGATCCCCATGATCCTGAGATTTGGTCTCTTTAGGGTATCTCATAAATCCCTCATATTGTTTACATGATTTTTGAATTTATTGAAACTTATGGACTCTCTATTAATTCCTTCTATTTTATCTTCGAGGTCTGATAATCTGTCCTCCAGGTTATCAACTCTGGGACTGATGGATTCAAAGGAGGCTTTTAAAACCTCTGTTTGATTTTTGTTTCTACTATATTTTTGTTTATAGACTCCATTTCTCTGGTGAGTTCCAATTTTCAATAATTTTTTTGTTTTTATTAATGTTTCCTGGAATTCATTTTTAAGTTTGGTTAAGTCCTCATCAAACCTAGTCAGTTGATTGTCTAGCTCCTCCAGTAGTTGGTTCACCTTAAATTTGCTTAATGCATTTTTGAAGTTGCTCATATATTTTTTTCATTAAATTCAGTCTGATGTCTATGGTTGTATTGTTGAGTTTCATCTCATTTACATCTTTTTTTAAACAATTTCCATTTCAGCCATCATCTTCTTCATGATCTCATTGCAGTTATGGTCAGGAGTCATTTTATTCTTATTTTGCTATTGTATTTTTATTATCTCCACTGCATTCTCACTGGCCTCTTCCATTGTGGGACTAGAGGTCCTAAGTTTGGAAGTCTCAGTTTGAATTGCTTTTTTTATGTTGGTTTCTGCCCATTTCTGGATATGAGTATAGTTTTCTTGACATGAGGTAAATCTGGGTTTTTGTTGGATATGCAATGAGTGTTCTGTGTACCAGTTGGGTTTGGGATAGCATTGTATCCACAGATGCATTAGTTGCCATGGTTATGGGTATGTCAGGCCTTCTGGGCTGGTGTCTGGTATATAATATAGTATAGATGTTAGAGATCCTCTCTGGCTGTAGTCTCTACTGTGTCTTGCTACTGGGACTCAGGGGTGTTCAGAGATGACCTACTTGTTCCTATTTCCCCATTCAATCCCTGCTGGTTGGGTTGTAGAGATCCCCCTGTTACCTTCTGGAAGGTGCCAGTCAGAGAGCTATTGGTCTCTAGTTAGAATTGGACCAAGGATCCATGGGGAGACTATTCAGTATGCTGCAACTGTAACAGTGTGAGCACTAGGTTTAAACTCACTCAAGAATCTCTCCTGTCTGGGGCATTCTGTCCCTAGTCAGGATCTGTTCTTCACCAGGCTTTAGCCTCCTGTACCCAAATGCTTGGGCTTGGAGCCCCCACACAGGCCTCCTTCCCCTGACTGGGTTTCAACAGTGGTAACCCCCAGAGCTCCAGTCTCAAGATCCCAGGAGCTGTTCACCAGCCTGTAGCAGGCAGAATTGGGTCCTGACCTTCCCCTCTAGGCAGCAGAGTCTCTAGGCTCTCCTAGAGACTGAATGGCAATGGGCTGTCCTGTTTCCACACACTGGATCCTCCCTGCCCCCTCTGATATCCTGCACTCCTCACCAGGACCCTCACCAGACTTTAAATGTGTTGTTTTGATCTCTGGGCAGAAGTCAGTCACTCTCTGGTCCATGTGGCTTTGTTTCACACTGCTTTGTTCTTGTTTTTAAAGTAGGGATGTGTAGTAGGTGTGACTAGGGCCTGCTAACACGTGGCTGTCTTGTCCTCTCTGGGTATAGGTCATCCCCGGTCTGTGGTTATTAGGTGAGCACATGTGACTTGTTTAATTACTACATTAGGAATATAAGGGAAGTATGGTGCTTTCAGCCCTTCTGAAATGCTTCTTTCTTTTTACCTCTATCTTTCTAAAAATCTCTATCTTTATGAATTTGCCTCAGAAAGCATAATGAATTGCTCAAGTACTTCATGGAGGAATGTTGCTTGGGACAGTCCTTTGAACTTGCATATTTTGGACAGGTAATGGAAAAGATTTTTGTTGTATGAAGTACTGAATTTTTTGCTATCATCTATTTAATCATGACTACTTATAGTAGTTGCTTAAATGGATAGATTATGCCACAAAATTTCCCTGTTAATATTAATGTTGATACCTATGTATTTTTACCTATATATTAATAGTCATTGTTGTCAGTCCCACATTGCTATGATGAACATCCATTCAGACAGTTTATGGGAGGAAGGGATTTATTTTAAGCTTATAGATTCAGGGGAAGTTTCGTCAATGGCAGAAGAAGCTGCCTCCCATTCAGAAATACAAGCAGAGAGACACCAGCAACAGCCAACATCACAAGCAATTACAAACCACCATAGCTCAAACTATTCTTCACAAACCTTTGGGCTGCGATTCAGATCTGCCCCCAGTGACATGCCTGCTCTAGCAGGAATATGCCTGCTAGGAGCTCAAGTATGAAGTTTAGTAAAAAATGACTGAGTCTTTGAGGGCAAGCATTCAAACTCCCACAGTACTTCCTTCACTTTGGCAAGAGGTGGTGGAAAGAATGCAAGAGCCAAAGGACGGGGAGAACTGCTTTGGGACACTGTTCTCCAGACACCAAGTGATGGTTGAATTCAAGGCCTCGCAGTGCCTGACATTAACTGCAGAAGACCTATATGATACTGGGCCCTTCAACATGTTTTCATGGATGATGGAGGAGGAAAAAAAATCCTCAAAATAGAAGACAGACTAGTTGAAAGAAGAAAGGGTCAGTGGAAAAGGTATAGGGAAGGAGGACATGAGAGAGAGAGAGAGAGAGAGAGAGAGAGAGAGAGAGAGAGAGAGAGAGAGAGAGAGAGACAAAGAAAGCAATTTAGAAAAAGAAAAAAGGAATGTTAGCTAATGTGAGCTACCCAGGAATCAAGAAATGATAAGTGATAGTTGCATGGGCACAATCTTCCATCTCAAAGAATTTTTTTCCTGGCCAGGAGAAATAAAATTAATTAAATGAAAATATAAGCGAATAAAATTAATGACACAAAACCAACTCTAATAGTCTAGGGAATCTAACTTATAGTGCTAGGGTTGGAGATATTATGGTAAGGGGGAGTATATTTTCATGGTCTGGGTTTCCCAGGAAAATTACTCTGGGTAGAGGGGAAGAGATAGAACTTAAAATAATTTTGTGTGAAACCCTTAAGAGATTTGAGCATAAAGATTTAAGAACTACCCTTTTTCCTAGAGAAAAATTATAGTAAAAATCAAATGATTAGAACATAAGATGAATGATTAATGACAATTGGAGTTTATGGGCAGAATAAAGCTAGAAATACTGCCTAGCTGGGGTAAGGTACTATCAGGTGTCCTGGCAGCGAAGGCAGAGAGAAACACCATTGATTATTAATAACTTCTGTTCCTATAATATAAGAAATAAATCAGTTGTTAAGAAAAGCAGAGCTATTCCTGACCATAATGTCTGATGAAAATCTCTAACTTGTGTATTCAAAATTAGGGGACATTGATTGGAGGGCTGAAACTAGGTTAAAAAAATCTGAGTAGTACAAGCAAACCAGGAGAAGTTGGGAACTATTCTTTCTTCAAATAAAGACAAAGTAGAAAAGCTGGTATGTACACACACACACACACACACACACACACACACACACACACACACACACTTCCTTATACCTGTCATGTCAGGGCAATGATTAAATTCAAGAAAAAGGACACGAACACTGGAGAAGTTACTCTCCAGGCATTGCATTGTCTATACAACACTGGTATTCTAAGAAGTGTGGGTTTCATTACTATTTCACTGCATGTTTGCATGAATCCATCCAGTAGCTTTTAGTAATGTTAAAGAGCTTCATCACAGTACCTGGTATGTTTGCCTTGAAAGTCTCCCTTCCAAACTTAAAGACATGCCAGCAGTAACAACAGGATTACCACCAAGGACTGATAGCCGCAAGAGATATCTGGAAAAGGATTGGAAGTTTGCTGAGAGGGTGAGATGCTTTTACAGTTGGACTAAATGACCAGAGAGCTCTTTTATAGCTACTTAACTAAGTTAATATTGATTTTATGATGCGTTTTCTATTATTTTATAAGAGAAAGCAGTGAGAATATGAGGTGTTAGGGTCTGCTGCCCACTTTTATGAACTGGTCTGCTCTTTTTTTTTTTATTAACTATTTCCTGCTTTCCAAGGCAATTGAGCAGATTGTTTATGGGCCAAATACTAGGACAAAAACTAAGCTTTCTTTCTTTTCTTTTCCTTTTTGACTACCATCCCTCCTAAAATTGCAAAATAAAAATATAATCTAATAGACTTTGGACCCTAGCATTTATCTGCATATAATTTTGTCTTGAACTTGGGTTATTTTATATGCATGTCAATTGAGCCAGGCCTCTTGTTGCAATGCTAGTTGGGGTCAGTATACAAGTCCCAGGAATTTTTATAAAGCTGTTTTGTTTTTCTCTCTTTATTGTACCTATGACATTTTCTGGTCATTCTCTTTGAATGCTACCTATACATGTGAAGCACAAACACACATTATTGTGACCACCAAGTCATTACTCCTGTGTAGCTTTCCTTTATGTATATAAAGGATATACTTGGGAGTAACTATATGGCCTAATTAACTATTGGCTTAAACATTCTGAATGCTATATCTTTAAGAGTTTTCTTAGTGCTTACAATACTGTTTTCCAGACACAAAGTGGGCATGATATCTGCTTGGGTAGGTGATACAACCTCCCTAAGACCTCCATAATAGGAGGAAAAAATGATGACATCAAACTAGAAGAGAGACGCTGGGAAGAAGCAAGGATTCAGTGGAGGGGGTATTCCAGTGGGAGGGGAGACAGTGGGAGTGGAATAGGATCACGATATAGTGCCTCTATGTATGGAAGTTGTCAAGAGAAAGTAAAAAATGAAAAATGGGTCTCCTTAAAAACCCAAAGCCACACAACAGACTGTATGTTTTAGCTGTTAAACTCAAGTAATCAGGTTGTATCTGAAAATATGACCACTTGATACTATTATGTGTGCAGATTTGTATTCAGGCATTCTATATTTTTCCAGACTCAGGGTATCAGGCATGGTGTTAGGTGATACATGTTTTGTCTGACTACTCTAACGTGGTTCTCTGTACATTTCTTTGTCCTGGAAGAGCTCTTGTTGAGCTGAGGCCAGGCCTCTGACAAGAGAGACAAGTGTACTTGGGAGGGCATTCAGGCACTGCTAAGGGCTCAAGTGTCAGTGAATTCTGGGGAAATAAGGGGCATTTCCCCCTAATGTTGGATCCTCCCAAAGCCTTTTCTTTTTATTCATAGTTTATAAATTCTTTAAAAAGTCATCAACTCTGGGGGGTGAGTAATTATTATTTTTAAAATTTTTAGGCTTTTGTTTTTAATGTTTTTTTCCCTCCAAAGTAAATAAAGTTTCATTAGGCATGAGGCATAGGAGCACATGATGTCTGCAGTGGGAGGAGGCACAGAGCACATGACAGCCCTGGCTATTGAGATATGATCTTGGAGGAGAGTGTAGTGCTGTACTAAAGCTATTGTAGTAAACTACCACATATTGAATGTCTTAAACCTCATTAGTTCATTGTCTTATTGTTCTGGAGTCTAGAAATCCAAGATCTAAGTGTTAGCAAAGTTGATTCCTTCTGAGAGCCATGAGGAAAGATTTATTCCACACTTCTTTCTTAGCTTCTGGTGTTGTGTCAGTCACCTGTGCTATTTCTTTACATATATATATATATATATATATATATATATATATATATATATATATATATACATTACCCTGATCTCTGCCTGGATCTTAACTTGTTGTTCTGCCCATGTAACATGTCTGTTATCATTTACTGAATAAGGAGGCAAGTCTTATGGGATTATAGTCCATTCATGATCCCATTTTGATTACATCCTTCAAAACCTATTTCTAAAGGAGACCACGTTCTCAGATACTTGGATTAAGATTTCAGCTGATGAATTTTGGGAAGACACAAGTCAACATGTAAGAGTTTACAGGGTGATACATCCCCAGGGCCTCATGAACATCTCATCCTACAGGGACCACTGTGCCTGCATGAGGTCCAGAGTGGAGGTCTCTGAAGCTTGGGACCTGCAGCAGTTCCCTTTCTAAGGGCAAGACTTGACATACGTCTTCTCTTTATCAGCAGTAGCACTGGGATCTGGGATAGAAGTTGACCCAACAGTTTAAAGAGCAATAGAATGGGCATGGCTTAATTTTCACTGAAAGTGCCAGTTAGCCAAATTAAAGAAGACACTTTCTTGTCCTCTGACGAGTCCTTCCAATCTAGTCCTGACTTCTCTGTTCATTTCCTCTTCACCTCCAGTTCATGTAACAACTTCCCACCCAGTTCAGTGTATAGAGGATTGGTACTTTGCACCATGTTGGTGTGGCTAATCTTCAGCATCTAGGACTGTGACTTTTGTTGATTGCATCTTTCATGCATCCAGTTTTGATTCTGGACAGTATATTTCTAGTTCTGAGGGCATTCAGGCCTTCAATGTTCTGCATCTGGGCTATTTCTGAGCCCACATTTTAAAAATAATCCATGGCGGGAAGGAGGGATATTCAATTCTGTGACTAAAAACAATCTCCTGGGAGCCAAAGAAGCACACAGATAATGTTTATTCTCCATGCCAAAAATAGGTGGGCTAGTATTTTTAGTCATTCCCCAAAATAAGTTGTCTGGACTGAAATTCAGCTGTAGATTCCTGTCTTTATGGGACTGAATAAGACTGCAGTGTGGGGAGGAGCTGGGGTTAGATGTTTATAAAAAAATTTTTTTCTAGAAGAGAAGTGGGCCTTGCTAGCAATTTAAGGTTTCTAGCTAATGAGGGTGTAATTCATTTTCAAACATTTTTAGAATTAAAAAATAAAAACAAAAACAAAAATGATACAACCTCAAGGAATCATTGAGAGCATAAAGACTAGCGGCTGTCAGACACATGGCTTGTAAACACAGGTACTTCTTCCCCTCCAGTGAGGGCAAAATGTGGTCTGGAATCAAAGCAAAATTCATTTGTTTGCTTGAGTATAAATTTAAAATAACTACCTGATTTTTTTTCTTCTGTAATGCACTGAAAAGTTAATTCAGTCCCAAGAGATTTGGTTTTTACCACTTTGCAATAAAGTCCGATTCTGTTTCATACAGTTTCCCAGCTCACTAATGCCCAGACTACACATATACTTTAAGAAAACACCAGGGCTGTCTTTTTGTTTTTGCGTGTTTCTTGCATAGATTTTCTGGGACCCTAAGTGTGGGAAAGGGGAGCTGGTTCTTTGAGGCATTTAAATAGTTTAAGAAAGCTTTCCAAATGACTATAGCATTTCCCCACCTCCTTTCTTTCAAGTTAAGTATAGAGGATCATTTCTTTACCAGATCTGGCATCTCCTGAATTGCTGTTGGGTATGAGATCAGTGTGAGGCTACAAAAGGAATGGAAAGAAACATATTTAGTGGAAAAGCACTGAGGCTTGGTCACCAAGCTTTAAATAAAAACATAATTTGAATTATTCCTGTGTAGTATGACAAAGCATTTTGCCATGCCTCACTCGCTTAAAGCCAGGAAGAAGAGGACCCAAGAGCTGTTCTATCAGATGTGTCCACCTAGAGTCCAAGGGCTGTATGTATCTCAGAATAGCTATGACTATGACCCAACACATTTGAACATGACAGTGTGATGTTGTAATGCTAAAAGGTTGTGAGTCTGCCATAAACTGGCATGTGGGATTAATCCTATTAATCAGATTTATCAAATTTAGGGGAGGAAATAAGTCATAGTTTTAGAGATTTCAGTCTACAGTCAATTGCTCCTTTAATTCTAGGATTATGGTTAGGAAGAACATGTTGGCAGGAGGAAGAGGTTGGTGAAGAGGAAGAGGATGTTCACTTCATTGTGGACAGGAATTACAGACAAACACACAGACAAATACAGGAAGATTCCTGGGCAATATATAACCCTCAAGACATGCCATGGTAATTCACTTCCTCCCATTAGGTGCTTTCCACCACTTCCTAAAAATGCCATCTTATTGTGAGTCCATTAAGGGGTTAACTCATTGATTGGGTCTGAGCCCCAAGGATCTAGTCATTTGCCAAAATCCCATCTGTTGGCAGCCCAGTCCTTAATACAAGATCTTGAGGAGAACATATCAAATTCAAATTTCAACACAGATTCAACCCATCTCATAGCAATACTTAGATACTTAGATAAATACTTAGATATTATGTTTAAAATGATGAGTGGAATGAGCAATATTGATCTTATTCAGTGTTCTACAAACATATGTGCCATCAAGTGATCTGTGTGGGCATGTTGGGATGGAGCACATGGGATGGCTCGTCTACCTATCTTCTCTCTCTATGTGTGTGTGTCATCTATCTGTCTGTCTATCTATCATCTATCTATCT
>PVHP010044665.1:0-13974 GCA_004024765.1 Zapus hudsonius | reverse complement strand
AATTCATTGCACATAGTGATGGTTTTCACAATATTTTTATTTAAGTATAATAAGTTCTTTATCCATGCTCATCCCTTTCTTTTCCATTTTGGTCCCTTATAGCCTATATCCTTTTCAAGCATATATTTGTCATATAAATAAAATTTAGTTTTCAAATAACACAGACTATGTAAAATATATTTTTTCTGAATCTGGTCCATTTTATTTGATTACTTCAAGTCTTATTCACTGCATACAAATTTGATAATTTTTTTCCTTATGGTTAAATAAAATTCCATTGGAAATGTGTAGCATATTTTCTTTTTCTTTTCGTTTCTTTCTTTTTTTTTTTTTGTATTTGGTTTTTCAATGTAGGTTCTCACTCTAATCCAGGATGACCTGGAATTCACTATGTAGTCTCAGGGTGGCCTTGAACTCATGGTCATCCTCCTACCTCTGCCTCCTGAGTGCTGGGATTAAAGGCATTCAACATGACACCCGGCTCTGTAGCATATTTTCTTTCCCCTTTCTTCTGTTGATGGATACAGATGCTAATTCCACATATTGTCCTTCATCAATTAGTTTGCCCTAAGTGTAGATGAACAGGTGTCCCTTTAGCATGACATATGACTCTGAGATATATACCACATTTAATGTTATCTCAGAAGTCTTTGTACCAGTTTCCATAGGCTATACACCGCTTTTAATTTCCAACAGCAGTGTTTATGTGTATCATTACACAAGAATGTAACTACCGTTTTTTTTTAAAAATAAATCTTTGAATAGTATCTTTATTGAAGTAAAAGAAATATACAGGAAAGTAAACAAATTATTTGACCTCATGATGGGGGGATCATGAGGTGGCATGGGCCTTTGCCTGCTGGCCAAAGGGAAGCAGGAGCACTCTCTCCCCTTACCAGGGGTTCATGTGATGGCACATGATGAAGGCAGGGCCATTATTGCTAAGACTCCTTGTGACCACGCAGCCTGCTCATGGCTGGAAAGAAGACAAGAAGTGGGTGCAGGCACATGTCCTCTATGACATCACTGCTGTGTATTCACACATCAGTACATGTCACGGGTGCCTTAGGGATCTTCTAATTTTTAGTTTTGTGTATCATTTTAAAATAATTTTAAGTACAATGTAATTAGATGACATCTGTGATTTGTGTTTAGAGAGTTTTCTTTGCATATGTTTTAGTAGAAAAACAGATGGCTGTACAGAATATATTTTGAATAAACTTGTGAAAGCACCAACATATATGTGTGTGTGTGTTTAAATGTATAGCTACACATTACAGAATGTACAGATTGTCCAGATGTGTGTGTGCATGTGCATCTACACCCTTCTATATTGCTCCTAAAATCCCAAAGAAATTAGCTTCCTCTAGGAAATGAGAAGGGGTGTACTTACTTTGCCACATCTCATTTAACACAGTTCAAGGCAGAAAGACAGGAATTCATATTTAATGTGTGTTATACATTAAATGCTCAGTAGTGTACATTCAGGAGATGAATCAGAGATGATTTGGCATGAAATTAACCTAACATTTTTGGTGAGAATGAAAAAAATGAATGCAGACTTCTGGTTTAAGATGGCTGACTAGCAGGCATGGGTCGGGGAACAAGGGTCAGGTTTTTCAGCAAGGATCCAGGTCAGGAATACAAGCTGCGGCTACTCTCTGAGCTACAGAAGCTCCTGGCACAGGATCCTCAAGACTGGAAGCCACCATCGAGGAACAGTGCTTGCAGGAGGCAGTGAGTCGTCTGGCAGCAACCCGGCCGTCAGCCCCACTTGAGCAGCCTCAGCCCTCAAACTGCCAGCTGCCTGCAGCTTTCCTTTGGCCTCTGACGGGTTCCCTCATGTTTCTTCCTCCTCCCTCCAGCCTCCATGTCTCTTTCCTTTTTAACCTTTTTTCTTTTTCACCCGCCGACCTGAGGCTTTTTTGCAGCCCCTCCCCGAGCATCTGTGTCTCCCCGCTTCTACCCCGTTCCTCCCGGCCTCTGCTTCTCTTTCCTTTTTAACCTTTTTTCTCTCTCTTTTCTCTTTCTTTTTCTTTTTCTTCCCTCCTCCGCTGTATTTCCTGCCCAACAAGCCCTGTGGCTTCCTTGAGCATGGACCCCCGCAGTTCCTCCACCAGTCTACCCTCACAGCTTCCCCAACCCAGGCTCCCCACAGTATCCCTGCCCAGCTAGTCTGCAGTAATCCCCAAGCGATGGTCCCTGAGGTATCCTTGAGCTCCAGTTTCTGTGGTTTCCCCACACGACTGCCAGCTAATATGATTTCCCTACAGCATGGTTCCCACAGATTTCCCATGCCATAAATAGTCTCTGGGGGGCCCATGAGAGCAGCTGACCACCATCACCAGCCTACCTAGTCTGCGAGGGGTCCTGCACCCACCTAGCTGGCTATATAGGTCCAGTATCCCCGCCCTCCACCTACTTAGTCCCTACAGACTCACACCCCCCCAACAGGTTACCCCCTAAGTATTGTCATCAAAGTCTAGCCACTGATCTGAGGACACATACACTCACAGATTAAACAAGCAAGTGCTCAGCCCTACCCATGGAGCCCAGTGTACTCCCAGACCACAAGAGCAAAGTGTAGACAGAACAAAGGCATTCTACTAATCACCCCAAGTGAAACCAAAATGGGCAGACCTCAATGCAAGAGTATCTCACCAGCTGAGGAAACTACACCAAATGACAACAATGATACCTTTAAAGACAGAGAGCAGAGGCATGACCAGGAAGCCATGACACTAAACCCTGTTCATACTGACATAGATCTTAAGGAGAACTTCATGGTGATCATGGAAAGATTACAAAGTCAGCTCACAAGCTTTACAACCTGGCTCAATATAATAGAGGAGAACCAAATGGACCTCAGAAGAGAAATAACGGAACTAAAGGCAAGCCTTCAAACTGAAAGTATCAAAAATCAGCTTTCCAAATTAACTGAAGACATCTGCAAATATAAGAATGACTGTCAGGAAGATATAATTAAATCAAACCTTGAAATGAAAACACATCTCAACAGGAAGATGGAAGCAACCCAAAAAGAAGTAGCAGAAAACAAAAAGCATCTTGAAATAATAAGAACGTCCCTAGAATCTCTTACTAACAGGATTAACCACTGGGAAAACAGAACCTCAGACATGGAAGACAAAACAGAGGAGAATTCGCGAGTAATCAGAAACTTGACAAAATTCAAAAGAGCAAGTGAACGAGACTCAAGGGAAATGTGGGATACCATAAAAAGACCAAATCTAAGGATCATGGTGATCCCAGAAGGAGAAGAAAACCAGGCTAGGGGCATACAAAATATTTTCAACATAATTATTCAAGAAAACTTTTCATACCTGGCAAGAAATAATACTGTACATATAAAAGAGATATGCAAGACCCCAAACAAATTGGATCAAAGGAGGAATTCCCCAAGACATATCTTAGTTACAATGCCAAACGTTGAGGATAAAGAGAGAGTACTTAGATCAGGCAGAGAAAAGAAATTCATCACCTACCAAGGCAATCCCATCAGACTCACCTCAGATTTCTCCATAGAAACTTTAAAAGTCAGAAGAGCCTGGAATGAAGCAATTCTAGGCCTAAAGAAGTACAGATTCCAACCTAGATAATCTACCCAGCAAAGTTATCCATCATAATAGATGGAGAAATAAAAGTACTTCTGGGATGGAGATGTTATTCAGTAACATACATAAGGAAGTTCACAAAACCAATATTTCCATAGGATACATTAATGTCTCCTCACTAAAATGGATATATATATAGTTATAATAAAATTCACACATATATGTATATATGTGAACATATAGGGCACTTATATTCTTACCAAATTGATATCAGGAACAATATTTATAGGTCACATGAAGAAATCACATAAAATCAGCCTGTGATCATTTGTTTAAGTGGCTAGAGGTCTGAATTGTTGAGTATATTAAAGGTATTGAAAGAAACCACCAAGCATGAACTAGAACTCTCCCTGACTATAAACACATAAAGAACAAGATAATCACAGTAGAATGTTGCTTATTTCTATACCGAGCAGTTCTTTGAAGGGAATGAATGGAT
The DNA here is from genome assembly GCA_004024765.1 of Zapus hudsonius. Lineage (NCBI taxonomy): Eukaryota > Metazoa > Chordata > Mammalia > Rodentia > Dipodidae > Zapus > Zapus hudsonius. The sequence goes on along the minus strand of PVHP010044665.1, from coordinate 9,903 downwards.
GATTCCAACTCACTAAATTCAAAGGAGATGAGTCACATCATGAGCCTCCAGCAGAGGGTTGAAACACTATGAACCCAGCCTACACAGCACTCCTCTCAACTAGGTCTACATATTCTCATCCTCACTCTGTTTCCCATTTAATTAGGTGTAAAGATACTAACAAGCTTCATCACATTGCTACAGACCTCAGTATTAAGTAAACAAAGTCATAACCTGAGAAGGTCCTTTGGTAAGAAAAGACTGGCAGGCTAACCCTTACACTGGTTTGTCCTCACAGAGCAAGATTCATCACCATGGAGAAAGATAATTCCATTATTTCCAAAGGATGACATTAGTAATCACAACCAACGAAATTATTTCTTACTTTGAAAACACCTTTTTTTTTCTCTTATACCTTCTCAGTTCTTTCTACTAGTCTGGATAAAGAAAATGGTTATCCTGGCTAAGGACCACATATAAGGGAGAGTAAGATCTGCTCGAAGTCAGACCATTTTTCCCTAAATTTTAATGTGTCATTTTTTCCTTTCAGCTGAGTATAATTCCATCATGTAAATATACCACAGTTTCATTGTCCATTCCTCCATGTATGGGCATTTGGGTTGATTCCAATTTTTGGCTATTATGTAAAAACAATTTACTTATTTATTATAAGAAGACAGACAGAGAGGAGAGAGAGAGAGAGAGAGAGAGAGAGAGAGAGAGAGAGAGAGAGAGAGAGAGAGAGAGAGAATGGACATGCCAGGGTCTCTAAACTCTGCAGACCAACTCCAGATGCATATACTACTTTGGGCATCTGTTTTTATATGAAAACTGAAGAACTGAACCCAGGTCGTTGGGTTTAGAGTCAAGCACTGTATCCACTTAGCCATCGCTCAAGAACCTGACATTGTAGCTTTCTATGTTGTCTTTAATGCAACAATGTATACTGGCTTCTGTGAAATGGAAGAGCATGTTCTATAGCAACTACAGTGTTTGCATAGAGAATATGCTGGAAAAAGCACGACAAAGCTGCTACTCAACATGTTTCTCATTACTCCAGAGTATGAAGAATATCAGACAACCAATTTGATGTATACAATCAATAGCTGATAGTTTGTATCATATCCAATCCTTAGTTAAGGACAGAAGAGTTACATCCCTGACCGATCAAGGAATGAACAATTTCTCTGAATTGGCTGAATACATGGTACTTAACTCAAAATTGTTTCAAAGATTGTAGAAACTATTTGGAAGACACACACAAAAAAGAAGGAAATGAAACAAGATACATTTTGGGAACAGTACCAACTTAATTTTTTTTGTAGTCAGGTTCATCTCAGTGTTTAAAAAAAGTTTTTTTTTAGAAACAAAAATTACAGACTGGCATTGGGAAGATGATTCAGTGGTTAAAGGTCCCTGCTTGCAAGTCCCGGCAACCTGGTTGCAATTATCCAAGTGAAGCCAAATGAATAACTAAAAATGCCCAAGTCAAGCAAAATGAATAACTAAAAATATTTTAATTAGATTAATTTCCACCCTAATCTTTATTATTTCTTCTCATCTGCTGATTTTTAGTTTGTCTTGTTCTTCTTTTCCCAAGGCCTTAAGTTGAAGCAGTAAGCTGCTTACTTGTAACATTTCTAACTTCTTAATATAGGCACTTAAAGCTATAAATTTCCCTATTAGGAGTACCTTAATTGTGTCCTAAAGGTTTTGACATATTGTGTTTTCATTTTCATTTGAGTCTATGGATTTTTTTATTTCCTTCTTGATTTCTTCAATGATCCATTCACCATTCAGTAGTGTACTATTTCATTTCAATGAGTTGAGCATGTTCTATAGTTTTTCTTGCTATTGATTTCAAGTTTAATTCTGTTGTGATTAGATAGAGTAAAAGGAATGATTTCAGTTTTCCTGAAATTGTTAAGATTTGCTTTCTGTCCTAATATATGGTCTATTTTGGAGAATGCTCCATGTGGTGCTGAAAAGAATGTGCATTCTGTGGTATGTGGATGAAAAGTTCTGTAGATGTCTGTAGGTCCATTTGTTTTATATAACGTCATTTAGAAGTGTTTCTGTTTATTTTTTGTTGGGATGACCTGTCGATAGGTGAGAGTGAGGTGTTGAACTCTTCCATTACAATTGTGTTTGATGTTCTCTCTGATCTCAATTCCAGTAGTGTCTGCTTAATGAAATTGGGAGCACATGTGTTTGATGCATATATATTTAGAATAGTAATGTCCTCCTGTTGAATAGTTCTTTTAATCAATATGTAATGACCTTATTATCTTTCTTAACTACTGTTGGTTTGAAGTCTATCCTGTCTGATATTAGGATAGCAACACCTGCTTGTTTCCTAGGCTCATTGGCTTGAAATAGTGTTTTCCATCCTTTCACGCTAAGGAAGTATCTATCTTTTATGAAAAGGTGTGTTTCTTGGAAACAACAAAAAGTCTGTGAGTCTGTGTCTTTTTGTCAGAGTGTTGAGGCCATTCATGTTATTATTATTATTGAAAGGTGTGTATTTATTCTTGGCATTTCTTATTTTTGTAGTTTTTCCTTTACCATATTGTATTACCTATTACTTGAATACAGTTTATTTTACAGATGGTGGTGACCACTGAGATAACACAAAAGACACCATAGTGCAGAAAAAAAATGCAGTGAAATGTTTAGCACTGGGACTTCTCTATCACACTTCTTGAGGCTCAGAGTCTATTGCAGAAGAGGTGGCAAAAGATTATAATAGCCAAAGGAAGGGTTGGACTGCTTACCATGCAAACTCCCAGACACCAAATGGCCTTGATGTTCAAGATTTTGCAGTGCCTGATAAAACCTACACATAATGGGAGGAAATGATGACACCAAATCAAAACAGAGACTAATTGAGAGGGGGAAGAAATATGGGGTGGAAGTGAAGAGAAGAGATTCATAATGGTTTATGGTCTATAATTATGCAAGCTATCAATTAAAAGTTTTATAAAAACTATAGTCCAACATCTCTTATGGATATAAACCCAGAGAAATGTCAATATTAAGCAGTGAAAATGTGAATTTGTATGTGTGTTATATCTGTAATGCATATACTTAGTGATGGGAGTGTAGCCATCACATAGGTGTAGAGAATATATTTGAGTTTAATGTACACATTTTCATTACCCAAGTTCATACTAAATGAAACATCAGGAACACTTTTCTTAAACTCATAAACATCTTCTAAGTCTCCTTAAGATATCCAGTGCAATGTGAGATTAAACTTGCCTTCCTTAATACAGACCAGAAAGGAGGCAGGATGCCCGCTTCCATCAGATTCTGACAATGCTATCATGTATATATTCAACCAGGAAATAATTCCATAAACAGAAAAGAAGGGCACAAGAATTTGAAAAAAAGACATAAAAATATAAGAAATCACAAATATAAAAATCTACAAATAAATCATAATTAAACAGCAAGATTAACTGTTATATATATTGAGGTCAATAAAAGTATTAAATCATTCGTTTCCATGTGTCAGGTAAAATAGATTGTAAGGGCAGTACTAAAATTTTGAGTGCTCAAAAAGTTGGTACTCAGTAAAAAAAAGAATAAATGTGAAAAGCCACTCCATTGCAAATAAAAAACTATTGGAGGAAAAAAACAAAAAGTACAGATAAATTTAAAATAAAATCTTACGTTGTAATACATAATATATAAATTCTAATGACCTGCAAATATCATAATTTCCTTCCTACGGGTTAAATATAATTCCATTGTGTGTATGTAACATATTTCCTTTATTCATTCTTCTGTTGATGGATACCTAAGCTGATATCATAGCTTGTCCTTAGCTACCATGTTGGCCATGCATGTGGATGAGTAGGTGTCCATTCACAAGCTGGCTTAGATTTTTTGGTTTAAATTCCCAGAAGTCATATTCTCTATCATAGGATGTCATTCTGTTTTATGTTTACTGAGATATTTATGCAAGTCTCCATAAGACGTTCACTACTTTATTTTTTATTTAATCGTTATCGTCTCCAATTAGATACATTGATTGAATAAATATTGTGTATACATTCCTATTTCCCTCCTCCCTGTCCCCTATCCACTGGGTATCCTTGTCAGTGGGCACACTAGATCAATCCATTTTGCAAGGGGTTATGGATAGCACAGGAGGCAACAAGATTGCCCACCCCCCTTTATGAATTATAGCTGAGGGGGTAATGTCTCTGGGTAATCTCTCTCACCATGGCTCTTACATTCTTTCCGCCCCCTATTCTGCTCAGTTCCCTGAGTCATGGAGGGTGCTTTTTAAGTCTGTTTCATTGTGGTCGTTGTGACCTTAAGAGTCTCTGTGCTTTGATTTTAAGTCGTTGGAATCTGTCTCACTGACTTAACCTGGGATGACTGAATGGCTGTGTTTATAGGTCTCTTTCTTGCCCCACCACTATCTCAAGTGTTTTGCTTGGGGCCTACACCCTAGGCCTGGGGCACTTTATCTCTTCCTGGGATATCAGCCTTAGGCCTGAGATTCATCAAATGGAGTTGGAATGACCAGAGCTCTCTCACTGCCTTCTGAAAACTACAAACAGAATCTCCACTGGAGAGTGAGGTTAGTATAGGTTAAATGAGATACACATTTCTAATTTGGCAAAATTCCATTGAGATTAGACTCTCTGTAGTTCTCTGGTAAAGGGGATTTCTTTTTGGAGCCCCAGTTTTTGGTTCCCATAGGATTTTACCCTGAGTCCCAATTCCAGTTAAGGGTTCCTTGTCACTGAGTGGAATTGCCACCTTCAGTGTGTACATGTTTCTTTACCTAAGAATGTAACCATCTTTCTTTTTTTACTTTTGAATAATGTTTTTATTGATGTAAACGAAATATACAGGGAAGTGGACAATTTATCAGTATAAATTGTGCAAATGGAACAATGTGCACGTTAGTTCCCAGGACAATGAAAAAATAAATAGCTAGCATTCTCTTCATGACTTAAAGTGATTATTGAGACTGAACACCTCTCAAATATTATTATATGCAAATGATATTTTGGATATCCTCTTATGTAACAGGACTTTTGAGTCTTTATATTATTTGTTTACTGAGATATCTGTTTTTCTTTCTTCCTTCCTTACTTGATTGTCCTTGGTGTATGTCTCACTGGCTTATACTGGGTTGACTGCTTGTCTGTGGTCATAGGTCTTTTGCTATGCCATCACTCTCTCAAAGTTTCATTTGGAGCCTACAGGATAGGCCTGGGGTGGTTCATCTATTGACAGGATGTAAGCCAACTGCCTTTGGCTCATTTGTAGGGTTGGAAAGACCATGGCTCTCTCACTCCCTTCTGAAAAATGCAAACAGAATATTCATCGGACAGTGAGATCAGTAGAGGTTAACTAAGTTGTCACAATTCTCTTGAGAGTAGCCTCTCTGTAGTTCTCTGGTAGTGAATTTCTCTTTGGAGCCTAAGATTTTGGTTCACCAGAATTTTGTTCTGAGTCCCAATTCCAGTTGTGGTTCATTGTCACTGAGTTGATTTCCTGGCTAAATTAAAAGCTGTTGATTACTCCCCACCACCACACAGGCTTTGGGGCCTCCATTGCACAACTGTATGTTTGAATGACAGGAGATACCCAGTCATTATAAGAATGCAAATATTTGGCTGGAGAGATGGCTTAGCATTTAAGGCAGTTGCCTCCAAAGCTAAAGGACCTAGGTTCAATTTCCCTGTGTCCATGTATGCCAGATGAAGCAAGTGGAGAATGCATCTGGCGTTTGTTTACAGTGGCTGGAGGACCTGATGCATGCTCCCTCTTTCTCCCTTTATCTCTACCTCTATATATCTCTGCTTACAAATAAATAAATAAAATGTTAAAAAAGGAATGCAAATATCAGTGGAATGACATGAATTGTCAGAATAGTAATGACAATGCAGAAACATATTTTGACAGAAGACATCATATTATTTTTAAATTTTCCATACCAATATTACAAACCTTTCTCTGTATGAATTGAAGATGCATTAAGAGTCTGTTATATAATATTTAATCAGTAATGTCCATGATTCTCAGAAATTTTTATATCCATAATATTCCAGTAGGGTCACTCACTTTTCCTACCCTAAGACAAAATTCTTCCATTTTAAGGTTTGAAACTGTGACAAATAGATTCAGTATCCAGGGCAAAAACAGAGATTACAGGTGGTAGGGCTGAACTTGAATTCAGGTTATCTGAAACTTTCTACTTCATTTCCCCAAAGACATTCAGTACAGCCAGGAGAACTAAAGATTACTGTCTCTGTACTACAGTTGAATAGTTAACGTCATTAGTGTCTTTTAAAATAAACTAGAGACTTGTTAACAATTATACCACCATTATCTATTACAAAAGAATCACTAATTTGCTGCCTGATTCTTGTAACATTAAAAATTTCAGAGAGTCACATGACTTTCTTTTAGAAGAAAAAATCCCTACCTTATAATTACTGGAGAAATAATTGTCACTACTCAATTTCTATTTACTTGTGCTCAGTAAGGATCTTGCATATAATTTTTAAAGATTATAGATAAAGTAAGGAGAGGAGTGATCATTCATATCAACTAGTCTACATTTTGTTTTAAAGAAAAAATATCTATAAAGTGATACACAAATTGTCACCAATAACTCAGTAAATTTATCAGAGATGATGACTCCTGTGTAAATCTTTCCTTGGTCAATTAATCAATATCCTTTATTGACTTGTCTATTTTTCATTTGTTTTGAATGACTTGATAATTCTATATTATTTGTAATACTTTAAATAACTCTAATTAAAATTTTACTAGTATAAATTCATTGCACATAGTGATGGATTTCAGGATATGGTTATTTAAGTATAACATGTTTTTTATCCTGTTCAGCCCTTTTTTAACTTTTCTGGTCCCTTATTGCCTATATCATGATTTAGTCACCATGCTCTTCCCAAAATTCCATACTCTTTCAAATATATTTATGTCATATAAGTGAAATTTATTTTTCAAATAACAGAGAATGTCTATATTATTTAATATGATTACTTCCAGTCTCATTCATTGAATAAAAATTTGGTAATTTTCTTCCATATGGTTAAATATGCTGAGAATGATTCCACAACTCTCCTTCCTAAATCAGTTTGCCCTGTATGTAGATGAGCAGGTGTCCCTTCAGCATGACATATGGCTCTGGGATATATACCACATTTAATTTTTATCTCAGAAGTCGTTGTACCAGTTTCTATAGGAGATACACTACTTTTAATTTCCACCAGCAGTGTTTATGTGTTTCTTTACACAAGAATGTAACTACCTTTTTAAAAAATAAATATTTGAATAGCATCTTTATTGAAGTATAAGAAATATTTAGGAAAGTTAACAAATTATCTGACCTCATGATGGGGGATCATGAGGTGGCATGGACCTTTGCCTGCTGGCCAAAGGGAAGCAGGAGCACTCTCTCACCTTACCAGGGATTCATGTGATGGCACATAATGAAGGCAGGGCCATCATTGCTGAGTCTCCTTGTGACCTTGCAGGCTGCTCATGGCTGGAAGAGAGACAAGGAGGGGTGCAGGCATATGCCCTCTATGACATGTCATGGTTACATTAGGGAACTTCTGATTTATAGTTTTATGTATCATTTTATAATAACTTCAAATACAATGTAATTATATGCCATGTGTATATTGTCCTAAGAAATTTTGGAGGATATGTTTTCGTAGAAAAAGAGCTAATTGTACAAAATGTACTTTAAGTACACTTGTGAAAGAATCATATTTAATTCATATATACATAAAAATCATAGTATATTTGAATGTATAACTACATATTCCAGAATGTCAAGATGTGTGTGTGTGTGAATATCTATGCCTTTCTATACTGCTTCTAAAATTCCAAAGCAAATAGCTTCCTCTGGGAAATGAGAAGGGGTACTTAATTTGGCACTTCTCATTTAACACAGTTGTAGGCAGAAGGACAGGAATTCATAACTAAGATTTGTTATACATTAAATTATCAGTAGCGTACATTCAGGAGATGAAACAGAGATGATGGGGCATGAAATTGCCCTCACATTTGTGGTGAGAATAAAACAATGAATGCAAAGTAGCAAAGTGATAGGAAAGTCATTCTGGGAATTTTATCATTTTTGAAGAGAGAAGTGTAGCACTAAGAATGTGTGACCAACAAGAGAATATAAATTAACCCACAGTTCTAAGTTGGAAACATCAAGGAAGAACATATTTTCAATTCTTACATTTTGTTCACATCAGCAATGCTACCCTGCATGCTCATTCCTTCCTGTGATTCTCTTTCTTCATGGGATTCCTTTACCCATTGAAGCTATTTCACCACAGGTTTATCTTTTCCAAATACAAATATTTCTAGTAATTCCAATAACAGTCAAAGAGCTCTTCATCCACATCCTCCTTATCATCCTCTATACTTTTCATTTTATGGATCATCATGTCTTTTGATATTCTCTTTTTTTAGTAAAGAAAAGTCTGAGAAAAGGAGGATCAATAAAAAATGTTTATTATTAAGAACTTATAAAACAGAAATGATTAGAAATTCTCATATGAAAATTTCTCAGTTTAAAATGAAACTAGATTGATAACAGATTTTAGAAACCTGAACGGTCAGTAAAAGTATTAGAGAGAAGAGAAAATTTTAGATGTATGTATACAGTGATTCCAGAATTGGCACAGTAAAGGATGAATATTCCATGGATATTTGAGGGAAGGGGACATGTGAGAGGGGAGGACAGGTAAGGCATCCATGAGTAAGAAGGGGTGACATTGAAGGGGATGATAGAAGGCAGCATAGTTAGCTGGCTGATAATTTTTAGAGAGGAATGAAGCAGATCTTGTACAAGGGTGGCAAAGATGCAAATCCATTAACAACTGGGGTTACATCAAGGTCCTTCGGGTCAACCATTGCCTTTAGTTTAAAGTTCTGTAAAATGGTGGTCAGGAATAGAAAGAGCTCCATGCGAGCCAGGCCCTCTCCTGCACAAATTTGTTTTCCTGGAAAGAAAAAAAATTCCACAAAACACAATTATTCATAAGTGTGCATGTGAGAAACAATGTTTTAGGAACTTGCAAAGAGAGCTTGAGAAACTCTTGAGTTATTAGATGAATGGTTGACTCAATGGAAAATAAAGTTAGTCATACAAATAGACTAAGAACATAAGGCAGATAAACAATTTAACATATGATGTTAATAAATATGACATCAAAATATTTCTTAGTCAGTGTGGTGGCATCAACCTGTGATCAGAACACCTGGGAGGCTGAAGAAGGGAGACTATGAATAAGATATCAAAATCACATCATCAATGAAGGAGACTCATTGGTTTGAAACACAGTAGACACACTTCATGTGTGGAGATGGATTATTCAAAACGTAATTCTGAATGATGGAAGATCAACGTAGCCTATAGTCAATTCATAAAATCCTGTGAACACACGTTCACAATGTGTTCACAATCCTATGTTTATTTGTCATTTTTTGATATTGATAAATGAGAGAAAACATTTGGCTCCAGTGATTCATTATGTTTTTTAAAATGCTTGGAATTAATATTTTCTATGCTTTAGAAATTAACCCCATGGAGCCACTTAAAGTACCATTTATTAGAACATAATTATTTAATGTTGCACTTAGAGTTGAGGTATGAGGGAGAGAAAAAACTGGTTATTTCTCCCAAGATGTATTTAGTGCAATTATCTCACCTAGTCCTACTGCATTGATTTAGTCATCTGATTCTTTAAGTGGGCTTGGGCCCTTTCGTGTGTTCTTTCTTCTGAGAAACATACCGGTACATTAGCTGAGACTCATGGTGAGCAACACAAGAAGATGCCATGACCTCAAATTATAATGACCTTGTGCTTTTCATGGTAAAAAAAAGTCTGAATAAAGAATCTACCTAGG
>PVHP010044664.1:0-14002 GCA_004024765.1 Zapus hudsonius | reverse complement strand
AAATGCATCATACCAGAACCTATGAGACACAATGAAGGCAGTCCTAAGGGGAAAATTTATAGCACTGAATGCCTTCATAAGAAAGAAAGAGAGATCTCAAATTAATAACCTAACTAACCAGCTAAAGACCTTGAAAAAATTAGAACAATCCAACCCTAGGAGCTCAAGACAAAAAGAAATAATTAAGATCAGAGCAGAGATCAATGAATTAGAAACTAAGAAAATTATTTTAAAAACTGATGAAACAAAAAGCTTGTTCTTTGAAAAAAATAAGTAAGATTGACAAATCCCTGGCCCATCTAACAAAACGGAAAAAAAGAAAAGTCCCAAATTAACAAAATGAGAAATGAAAAAGGAGATCATAAAGGACACCAATGAAATTGGAAAAATCATCAGGACATACTGCCAAAACCTCTATTCCACAAAATTGGAGAATCTGGAAGAAATGCACTAATTTTTGGACACCTACCACCTACCAAAACTAAACCCAGAGAAGATAAATCTCCTAAATGAAACTATTACAGCACTCGAAATCAATAATGTAATCAAAAACCTCTCCAGAAAGAAAAGTCCAGGTGCTGATGGATTCTCAGCCGAATTCTACCAAACTTTCATCACAGAACTCAAACCACTCTTTCTGAAGCTTTTTAGAGTAATCAGAGAACAGGGAATACTTCCAAACTCCTTCTATGAAGCTTGCATCACTCTAATACCAAAACCAGACAAAGATAAATCCAGAAAGGAAAACTATAGACCTATATCCCTGATGAACTTAGATGCAAAAATTTTGAATGAAATCCTTACAAAGCAAATTCAACAACACATTAAGAGTATTATCCACCTCAACCAGGTAGGCTTCATTCCAGGGATGCAGGGATGGTTCAACAAATGGAAATCAATCAACATAATCCACCACATTAATAAACCAAAAAAAAACATGGTCATCTCAATCAATGCAGAGAAAGCCTTTGACAAAATCTAACACCACTTCATGATCAAAACACTTGAAAGACTCGGAATAGAGGCCCTATACCTCAACATAATTAAAACCATATATGAAACTCTTAGGAGCCCAAATAATACTCAATGGGGAAAAACTCAAGGAGTTCCCACTAAATTCTGGAACAAGACAGGGGTTCCCACTCTCACCACTGCTCTTCAACATAGTCCTAGAAGTTCTGGCTAATGCAATAAGACAGGAGAAAGACATAAAAGGGATACAAATTGGAAAGGAAAAAGTAAAACTATCCCTTTTCACAGATGACATGATCCTATACATAATAGACTGGAAAAATAGTATCAGGAAACTCCTGAAGGTGATGAATACCTTCAGCAAAGTGGCAGGATACAAAATTAACACACAAAAATTAGTGGCCTTCCTGTATACAAATGACATGCATACAGAAAAAGCAATCAGCCAAACAGTCCCATTATCAATAGCCACAATAAAAATCAAATACCTTGGAATAACATTAACCAAGAGGTAAAAGACTAAGGTAAAAAGTAATGACTAAGGTAAAAAGTAAAGACTAAGGTAAAAGGTAATGAAAACATAAAAACACTAAAGAAGGAAACTGAGGATGACATGAAAAGATAGAAAGATCTCCTTATGTTCCTGCATAGGAAGAATTAATATTGTGAAAATGGCAACACTTCCAAAAGCTATATACAGATTCAATGCAATACCAGTAAAAACACCAGCTTCATTCTTTGTAGACATAGAAAAAATAATCTCCAAATTTATTTGGAATGGCAAAAGGCCTCAGATATCCAAAGCTATCCTTAGTAAAAGAAGCACGTCAAACAGTATCACCAAACGCAAACTAAAGATATAGTACAAAGCCATTGTAACAAAACCAGCATGGTACTGGCACAAAAATAGATACGTAGACCAATGGAACAGAATTGAAGACCCTACCCTAAGCTCCAGCAACTATAGTTACTTCATATTTGACAAAGATGCCAAAAATGTTAACTGGCATAAAGATATCATCTTTAACAAGTGGTGCTGGACAAATTGAATAAATATTTGTAAGAAAATGAAACTATACCCTCTCCTCTCACCATGCACAAAAATCAACTCCAAATGGATCAAAGACCTCAATGTCAGACCTGAAACTCTGAAAACCTTGGAAGAAAAATTGGGGGATCTCTCTATGAGATAGGAATAGGGAAAATTTTCTTGAACAAACCTCCCATAGCCCAGGAAGTGTAACAATCACTTAGCCAATGGGATCTTGTCAAGCTAAAAAGCTTCTGTACAGAGAAGCATACCATATTCAAGGCCAAGAGACCACCATCAAACTTGGAGTTAATCTTGCCAGCCCCAATATGGATACAGGTCTAATATCTAGAACATATAAATAACTCAAAAAATAAATAAATAATTATCAAACAGCCCTCTCACAAAATAGGGAACTGAACTCAACAAGGAATTCACAGAGGAAGAAATACAAATGGCCAACTCCCATTTGAGAAAATGTTTAATTTTATTAATCATCAGAGAAATGCAAATCAAAACAACAATGAGATTCCATCTTACTCCAGTCAGAATGGTAATCATTAAAAAAATCTACAAACAATAGATGCTGGCAAGGATGTGGGGAAAGAGGGACCCTCATTCACTGCGGGTGGGAATGCAAACTTGTACAACCACTATGGAAAGCAGTGTTCACCATCCCTTAACAGGATGGATATACAGTTACCAGTGGATCTAGCTATCCATCTACTTACTGGGCATCTACCCCCAAGTTTCCTCCCCAAAGTACAGAGACATTTGCTCAACCACGTTTATAGCAGCTCAATTCACAATAGCAAAGAATTGGAACCAACCCAAATGCCCATCACTGGACGAATGGATATCAAAGTTGTGGTACATATACACAATGGAATTCTACGCAGCTGAAAGGGAAAATGACACAATGCAATTTAAAGAAAAATGGTCAGACTTGGAGCAGATCATTCTTAGAGACCACACACAAGAACATAGAGCCAAATGCCACATATTCTCCCTCATATGTGATTCCTAGCCATGTTAAACCAGACCAGTAACAAAATCTGTCAGTTAACTGAGAGACTGTAAAAGGGAATGGAAAGACGTGGGGGGTGGGAATAGGAGGGTAGGTAGGAATGGTAGGGTGGGGAGACTCATATAGTAAACTAAACTAATAATGAATTAATACCATAAAACCACTGCTTTTATACAGTAAGCTCCTGAGGAAGCTGAGGTCACCACCAGATAAGAGGGGTCAAGAATAGAATGGGAGGAAGCCTAACCTCAAGAATAATGATCAGGCATGCCCTGCATCTCCCTGTCCCAGTTAATGGTTCCCTCCCACACTGAGCTGTTGATCAAAGAGACCCACTAGGTCCCCAAATGTAACAGACTTCTGTCAAAGCTCCTGAATACCTGTCCCAGGACTAAGGTAAAACCCTATTGCTGAAGAAATCACAAAGTGTCATCAAACAACAAGAGATCCTGATAGATCCAGAATAGTAACCAGATCCCAGATGGTAGTATGTGAAGCACTGGAAGGTGTTGCATGAGCTTCCAGGGGAAATTGGTCAATGATATTTGGAGAAAGCAGAGACCTCTGATATACAATATAGACAGTTGTCACAAGAATGCTGAACACAGGGCTATATGGAAGAGACCAGCAAATCAAGAAATGCTCATCTGTGCAATAGTGGCACTAAACCTAGGAAGGTAATCAACAACTTACTCAGTGGCTAAGAGATCCACTCAGTGACAAGGAACCCTTAACCAGAACTGGGGTCCACAGCATAATCCTACGGGGACGAAGAACTCGTGCTCCTAGTGGAAATTCTCACTACCAGAGAGCTACAGAGAGGCTACGCCCATTAGGAGCTAGCCAAAATAGCAATGTTATCTCATTTTACCTATACTGATTTCACTCTCCAATGGAGATTCTGTTTGTATTTTTCAGAAGGCAGTGAGAGAGCTAGAGACAACTTAATTCCACCAACAAGACCTTGGATGATGGCTGACATCCTGGCATGAGACAAACCACACCTAGCCTTCACACAGGGCTCAAATGAAACCTATGAGAAAGTGACAAGGCAAACAAGAGACCAATCACCACAGCAAGTCTAATAACCAATGAAAGGTCAATGAGGCAGACACCAACGATACCCAACACAATCCAGGGCAGAGATCCAGAGATCCAGATCTCAACAATAAAGCAGACTTAAAACATACCCACTATGACTCAGGGAACTGAGCGAAAGAGGGGACAGACAGAAAGATTGTAAGAGCCATGGTGGGGGAGAATATCCAGAGACATTCCCCCCTTCAGCAACAATACACAAAGGGGGGAAAAAACTGGCTACCTCTGGTGCAGTTCATAACCCCCTAACCTATGGACAGATCCAGTATGCGCACTGAGGAAGTACCCCAGTGGGTAGGGGATAGAGAGGAGAGAAACAGGGACACATTCACAAGATTTGATCATACAAAGTATATACTTATTCATGATAAAGATATTAAAAAATAAATAAAGTGAGCACACAAAATATCAGTAGCCTTCTTATATACCATGGACAAACATACAGAGAAAGAAATCATGGTAACAGTCATATTTAAAATAGCCACATAAAATTAAATATTTTAGAATATCTGTACAGGAAATAAAAGACCTATACAATGAAAACATGTTTTAACTGAATAAAAAAAAGTGGGGAAGACACGAGATGGAAAGATCTATGCTCATGGAGTGAAGGAATTAGTAAGGCAAAATGACCACCCTACAAAAAGCAATATACAAAGCTGTGGTCACAGGATATGGAGAGATCACACTGGAGATAAGATGGAAGCCAGGCTTACTGCTGGCCAGCTCTCATAGTGCTGGAAAGTGCTGTGAGAACTGCTGGGGACAAAGGTCTCCAGAAGCATGAACAAGCACTGGATCCTGCAAACAACAAAATAAACCACCCAGGCAAGATGATGTACACACCAGTGTGACAGTGGAACACAGGCTATGGTGGTAACCAAGTGCTCTCTGATTGGACATGAGGCCTGCTTAGTGGGAGGGAATTCATATCTGGTACTGAAAATTGTGTCAAAAGCCTATGGTGAAGGTTACTGTTGCAGTTACCTTCATGTTGCAGGACAAACACCCAACCAGAAGCAGCTTATAGGAGGAACGAGTTTATTTCAGGCTTACAGAACACAGGGGAAGTTGTATCATGGCAAAAGAAACTGGTTTACTCCTTCATGCATCCACAGCAGTGAGAGACAGAAGCCAACACCAACAGCCAAAGCTCACCTGCTCTGAACACACCTTAGGGCTGGACTTCAGGATCCTCCCCTTAGTGACACCTCCTCCCCAGGGTTCTGCCCCCTGGAGACTCAAGTTGAAAGCTCAATCTTAATAAAAATTCTTGAATCTATGGGGTCATTACCTTCAAACCTCCACAGTCATAGACCCCAGAGGGAAGCATCCACTGTTCCTTGACTAAAAGGAGAAGGTATGCCCATTAAAAAGTCTTCTGAATGTCTATGTTTATCCTGTGTGATCCATGCTGCCCTCACTCTTAGCTGGAAAATCTGCTTTTTGCAGATGACAGTGAATAATGGGGTGATCCAAGATCCATCCAAGTGACAAGACGAGACAAACTAGTGCCTAGCACTGAGTGAGTTATCTATCACATCTGCCAAGCCTCAGGAAACATTACAGAGGAAGCAGTGGATTAAATATGTATGCTTCTCTCAGTCCCTGGAAGAATCTCTTCCAGGGAGATAGTGGTAGACACTGAGGAGATTCAAAACTTACCGAAGCAGAGAGCCAGAGGCTGCTGAGAGCTCAACTCTGAAAAATGTTTATAAAATATCTTCAAAGGCTCAGGGAACATTGTGAAAGAAGGAGCAGAAAGAATGTAAGAGCCCTGTGGAAGGTATTCTCTGAGGCATCCCCACACACAGAGACTGACTGTGAATTCATGATTCTGCAGGGATTACTGATAACTCCACTGAGGAGGGGGTGGGGGAAAGAAACAATAAGACTCTAACCAGATGGGAATATGACCAGTTTGCAATATGTTCATAATAATAAAGGTCTCAAGTAAAAAAAGTAGTGAAAGTTACCTGGAAACATTTTACATGCAGAAACAGTGAAATGGGAGGAAGGAATCTAAGAATTCTAGACCACTTAGAAGCAGAGTTGAAAAATGTACCTAGTACATACAAATAAACTGATTCTAAATTTTTACCTATAATTTTGAATTTTAATTTAAATAAATGTAGTTTCTATAGTTTTGAAGCTTTAAAAAAAACTGAGGACAAGCCAGGCATGGTGGTGCATACTTGTAATCCCAGCATTTGGGAGGCAGAAGGAGGAAGGATCAAATTTGAGGCCAACATGAGTTACACAGAAAGACCCTGTGTATAAAATTTGAATTAAAAATCTGAGGACACATAACTAATAAGAGACAAAGTTTGGGTCTAAATATTTTTCTATAAAATATGTTAATTCTTTATATATACCCCCAATGTGTAGAGTTCAGATTCTGAACAACTCTTCAGAATTACTAAAGGATAGAATCACAATCCTAAAATATACTAATTCTATTGTTTATAATGAAACAAATATCCTCTTTAATAAGCTTCTCTAAGTAATACTTACTTATAGTAACAAATGTCAGTCCCCGTACGAATCCACCATGGTCGGGCATTTAATGCTTCCTGGACCGAATACATAAGCGGTTGCATACCTTTGAAACAAAGAAAAGGAGGGATTAGAACAGAAAAGGAAAATCCTTCCATAATTTTTGAGTTAAATGTTAATACTACCTATGTAGAAAGCACCAAGTTTCAGGAAAGATGAGATATATTTTATTATTTTAGTTATATATTAAACCTGAAAGGTTTCTTATCATGTCAGCCAATAATATACCACCCACTATTTTTAGTTTTGTTTTTGTTGTTGTGGGTTTTTTTTTTTTTTTTGAGGTAGGGTCTTGCTGTAGCCCAGGATGACCTGAAATTCACTATGTAGTCTCAGGCTGACCTTGAACTCACAGTGATCCTCCTACCCCTGCCACCCAAGTGCTGGGATTAAAGGCATGTGCCACCACACCCAGCTATTTTTATTAGTTTAAACTATATAGAATTTAGTTAAAGTTTAACTAATGGAACTATAACTTGAGAGAGAACATACTAAATCTTTTTTATTAAATTGCATATGTTAGATCAATTAAAGATAACATATTCCTTGTAACAAGTAAAATACTCAAAAATATATAAAGAAATATACAGGTAATCTCAGCAACAACTGCACATGGAAATCAGCAGCCACACAACCTGTCTGCCTATGTGGACCCAAGTCAGCAACTACATATCTGAGTTGACAGTCCTAGCTGCCAGCCAGCCTGCCTGAACCCATGAGGTCATTGCCTATACCTCAGAGATAGAGGCCATCTCCACCAGTTAGCCCATGGACCCACTGTCACCTGGCAGAGCCAGGACCACCTCAACCTCCACACCCATGAGTGAGCACCAACTATCTCCATAAGGAACTTCACTCATTATGTAGCTGCATTAAGACTGGCTAAGCACTGAGCCAAATGCTTACTCAACACAGCTGTGCCAGAAACTTACTCCAAAAGTAAGAACCCACTTGCAGAGCTGTAGCCAGATGCAGACCAAATGAAAACCTGGTTCAGAACAGTACTCAGAAGGCATAGAAAATATTTTCAATACAATCACAGAAGAAAATGTGCCAATCTAGGGAGAGGCCCACCCAAGTATGGGCATAAAGAACAGCAAGTAGGACCAGAAAAGAGATTCATCACATCATAACACAGTTAAAACACTGAAAATATAGGACAAAATAGTGAACTGAATACTGCAAAAGAGAAACTCCAAATGACATAAAAAGGCAGATGACCTGTCAATACAAACATTAATTACCTAGAAGTACTTGGAATGATGTGTTTCAAGTTCTGAAAGACCACAGATGCCAACTCAGCAAAATTATCAGTCATGATTGATGGAGAAAGAAAACATTTTTTAAAACACATCATATATTAAGATACAAAACAAATGTCAACAAATAAAGCAAAACTAAAATAACTTTTTATATTCTGACCATAATGGAATAAAGACAGTCATCAACAACAAAAGAAACTATAGGAAATTCACAATTTCATGGTGAATAAACAACACACTATTGAATGAGTGGGTCATTGATGAAATTAAGAAGGAAATCAATTCCTAGAATTGGATGAAAATGAAGACACAACACACAAAAACCTATGGGATACAATAAAAGCAGTCATAAGAGGGAAGCTTACACCTATAGGTGCCTACATTTTAAAAAATCTGAGTGATATTTAATAAATAACTTAATGATTTATCTTAGGGCCTTATACAAACATAAAAACAAGTTGAACCCCAAAGCAATAGATGTGAAAAAATAATTAAGGTCAGGAAAGAAATTAATGAAAAATAAATTTAAAAAATTACAAAGATTCAATGAAATGAGGAGCTGGTTCCCAGCCGGACAAGATATGCACACATTGCACCCAGCCTATGCAAGTAATCATCAGGGCTCTCTTGATTGGATATGAGACTCGCTTGGTGGGAGAAAACTCATAACTGGTACTGAGAACCAAGTCAGAATCCTGTGAATAGGAAAGTCACAGACCTCAGAAAGAAGCTCCCACTGGTCTTGGGATAAAATAAAACCCACCAATATACCTACCCACCAATAAAGTCTCTTAAGTAACTAGGCTTACCCTCTGTGACCCATGCTGCTTTCACTCTTGGTTGGAGGATCTGTTGTGATTTTTTTTTTAATTTCTATTACTTTTTACAGATGGCAGCAAAAACAGAGGAGAACCAAGATCCATCAGTATGAAAAGAAAAGATAGCACCTAGCACTAGAAGACCCACCTCCTTCTTATCTGCCAGGACTCAGGGGACATTACAAAGGAAGTGATGATCTGAGCATGAATGCTACTCTCACTGCTAGCCTGACAACTAACTCCAGTGAGATGTCGACAGAAACTGAGGACACTCAAATGCTTCAAAACAAAAATTTGAAGACTGCAGAGAGCTTACCATTAAAGTAATCTTATAACACACCCATCAAGGCTCAGGGAACACTGATGAAGAAAGATTGTCAGAGCCACAGGATAGGAAGGTATATCCTGAGGTATTGCCTCCCCCGCCCTCTCTAGAGACTGACAGATGCATACATGGCCCAAACAACCCCACTAAGGAAAGCCCTCAGTGGATTGGGTACAGGGAGAGAGGAGTTAAGAGTATAACCCAAGGGGAATATGACCAACATAGGTTCATGCAATAAAATACATAATCAATAAAAACAAATAGTAGAGGGACTAGGTGACAGGAGGAAGGGTGTGGTGGAAGGAGTATTGGAAGGGTGGGGAAAGACAAATGGATGTGAGGCAACTAAGTCCAAAATACATTTTGTACATGCATAAAAACTGTCAAAGCCAGTGCTGTTTTAATACTTAATCCTACTACTCAGGAGTTAGAGATAGGAGGATTGCTATAAATGCAAAGCCACCCTAAGACTACATAGTAAATTCCAGGTCAGCCTGCGTTAGAACGAACCCTACCTCAAAAAAAAAAAAAAGCAAAACAAAACAAAAAGTTAAAAAGGAGGTATTTCCTTGAAAAATAAAACAAACTCCTTGACAAACACACCAAAACCACAAAATTATAGAAAAAAAAAGAAGCTTACAGCAGGTATCAATGAAAATCAAATAACATAAGGCCATACCTTAAAATTTTATATTCTATTAATCTGAAAAAAAATCTTTAAAAAGGACAAATTTCTAGATATATATGACCTACCAAAGTCAAACTAAGATGAGATTAAAAAAAAAAACTTAAAAGAGATTTATAAAAAGCAACAAGACTGGAGCAATAATAATAATTTCCAAAATGAAAAAACAGGCCCACACAGATTCACTACAGAATTCTACCAAATACTTAAAAGTTTAACATCAATCCTTCTGAAGTTTCTCCATAAAATAGAAAGGGAACACTTCAAACTCTTCTTATGAAGTCAGTATTACCCTGACCCAAAAGCAGACGAAGACACGTGCGCATGCATGCGCACACGCATGCGCATACACACACACACACACACACACACACACACACACACACACTGCATGTGACTCTACACAACCAAAACAAGCTTCTAGGACAGCAAGAACTACACAAAGAATGACACTAAGAATAGAAAAAAAATGTATCCTAGGACTGGAAAGCAAAGCAGCCACTTGACTCAATCTTTCCACATATTCTCTCTAAGAAATGAATAAACTCAACAAGTAACAAAAACCCAGACATTCCCTAGACCTTCAGCATTATAAAAAGACCTTTAAGACTTTTTTTTAGGCAACAAATACCTCAGCTCAACTCTAAGGTATGGAACTAACTAATGCAGGTTTGGGAGTGAAAACACTACAGACTACTTTCCAAAACTGCACACTGTTCCTGGTCCAAAACATGTTTAATTTATATAAGAAGGTATTTTTTAAAATTCTCACATGGTGGCACACGCCTTTAATCCCAGCACTCAGGAGGCAGAGGTAGGAGGATCGCCAGGAGTACAAGGCCACCTTGCAACTACACAGTAAATTCTAGGTCAGTCTGCGTTAGATGAAGACCCTACCTCGACCCACCCCAACACCACAAAAAAAAAAAAAAAAACCCTCATATCCTCATATCTAGAGACCCAGACAAGGGGGGAGGGGGGAGAGAAGCATATTACTAAACCTGATAATTGACTGCCATCTAGCGGTAATATAAGCAAACCCATTTCAAGTAAGGAGGATAATGTAATGTCAATTCTAGCTTTATATACTCACATAAATCCTAAAAGGAGCATTCCAAAAACAATTTTATTCTCTTGAAAATTTGGAACAAGTTATAAATATATTGTAAAGCTGTTTAATTTTCATACCAGAGAAACAAAAGCACTTGTCAGATGCACATT
The DNA here is from genome assembly GCA_004024765.1 of Zapus hudsonius. Taxonomy (NCBI): domain Eukaryota; kingdom Metazoa; phylum Chordata; class Mammalia; order Rodentia; family Dipodidae; genus Zapus; species Zapus hudsonius. The sequence goes on along the minus strand of PVHP010044664.1, from coordinate 3,008 downwards.
CTGGGGAGAATGCAATGATAAAGACCTCTGCTGAGCACATCTCTGCATCTAATACCTACTATATCCCACTAATGTAAAAGCTCAAACCAAAGAAAAAAGTGGGGGAGAATTACAAGCATTAACCTGTCTCCCAATTAACAATATTTCCTCACTTCAATTGTATATGCCAAGTTATTCTAAATTGAGAAATTTTCATGATAAATAATTTCTTTAGTCGAAGTCAGCATGGACCTGAGGACCATGGCCCTCAGGTAACTACACAGCTAGTTACAACTGCTTACGATGCTGGATTGTAGTTAATGAAATACTCCTTTCATCATCTCTTGATGCAAATGAAAGTGAACCAGAATTTATTTAGTGTGGTATCAATCTATTAATTCCAACCCATGGTCTCATTGAAAAGAAGTTCACTTATACTAACTTCCCAGTTAGATTTTATAAGTATATGCAAAAATTCACAACATACACATTCTTGTCAAAATCTAGAAGGAATCGATACTAAATTTAAGGCAGATGGAGAAAGACTGAGAAAAGTTCAATGTATGATTTATCTGGGGTGTGAGATGTTTTTATTTTCAATATCATAGCTATATTTTACTAGACTTCATATCCCATAAAAAGAACAAATAAAGGAGCAATGAAATGAAAGGAGGAGGAGGAAGAGGAAAAAGCATGAAGAACCAGGTAGAACAATGTTAAGAATTTTAAATAAATTAAAATTACCTATATTAACTCTGCCCTTGGGAGGTGAAGTAACACAATCAAGACAGCAAAGCCAGCCTGGGCTTTGACCCTGATTTTAAAAAAGACAACAACAACAATAATAATAAAAATTTAAAATAAATAGCAAAAGAAAAAAATTATAAAAGAGAGAAATTAAGTATTGATATTTTTGAGACATAATTTCACTAAATAGTACAGACTGGCTTTGAATTCCGCAGCAAAGGCTGGTCTTGACATCCATGTGCTGGAATTAGACATGTGCCACCACACCCAGCTATTTTTACTCTTTTGTCCACCCTACTACAACAGTTCTGGGGCATTGTCCGTGCTCAGTAAGTATTCATTAAGTGAATGAGAAAAGCGAGATTGGAAAAGAATGGCTTGAGCTGCAATGGTGGTAAAATGACAAGTAGGAAAGAATAGTATTCAGGAGAGGGAGTGCAACACGTAGAGGATTCCAAGAGATAATCAAAGGCCACTGATTCTTGGTTTGCAATTGATGAAGCTTGTAAGAGTGGAAGGCAACTAAATTCTTATACCATGTGATGGGGTGGAATTATCTATATTTGTCAAACAATAAACTCCAATCTCTAATTGCAAAAACAAGAAGCAAGGATATATCAAGCTAATTCAAATCAAAACAATATAAAAACAGACTAGAAAGCAAAATATACTGAAAGGATTAAGTTCAATTATTTTATACTATTGAACAATATAAACAAAAGAATGTAGAAAAGCTATGAACATCTATAGATCAACCAACACTGAATTTTTTTGTATCAATCTTTGTTTTTATTCACACATTTGATAAAAATGTCACAGGAGCAAAATCATTACAATGACATAAGTAACTGTACATAGTCAAATGACCGTTGAGTCAGAATACGGGGCAACCACAACTGCTTAGCACCCGCACACACATGCGTGTGCACACACAGACACTGTTTCTGCATATACATACGCCGTTCACAATCACAGGTGCTAAATGCAGACATAACCCACGAATTCCCGACTTGGTTTCTGTCAGGTCCTCGGGAGAAGAGAAATGCTCAAGAAGCTGCTGGCACTGCTCACTACTCCTCTCTGCTCTGCCAATGACCCAGTGAAGACACGAAACCCCGGAGCAGCCATTCCTTGGCACGAAACTGACAGGTAGTGGACGGTCAGAAACAGTTGTTTCAGTTAGTTTCAGGTTTAGATCCTTTTCTAACACAACAGAGTAGCAAGCAGGAAAAAGGTAAAATACAGCCATCTGAACACCAGAGTAAAAGGAGGGAGAGGACTAAAAGCTTGATCCCTCTTCTCCTAGCAGACTGCAACCATGGCCCAAAGCAAAACCAGCCAAGCAGATGGATGCCTTCCAGGTGGGACCTTAACCTTGCGGCTGGATTGTATTTTATTTCTGGAGACAGGAGGATTAACTGTTAGCTCTACCATATAGATGCGTGGGTCAAAACTCCGAATCTACTGGGTCACTCAGCTTGCCTACAGTTCTAAGAGTTCTCAAGAGGGGCACAGCCCCCATCCTCTGCCTTTAGCCTTCTAGGAAGGACAAGTCAAACCTGTAGTGGGAAAACAAAGCCTCAACAAAAAAGCTGTATATTTAAAGTAACAGGGCGACAGAGAAATCGTGCTCAACTCCCCAATCCCATTTTGATTCAAAGGTTAAAATGAAAATTTATTTTCAAATGTGATGTTTTGTGCATTTCCACTGACCCTATTAACACACCGATAATATAGAACACTATTGTCTAAGGGCTCCAGTGCTCCTGGCAAACCAGTTAAGGCTACGGAGGAGGCAACAATCCAATGAACACAGAAGGACCAATTCAGATACAAATTGCTGAGTCAGTATGATAGTATTTTGTAGGGGAAGAAATTTCTAGGTATATCTTATGTCCCTCAAGATAAAAGTAAGGTGACAAGGCACTTTACATGGCCAAGCATGGTTCACACCCATTCACCAGACTCTTACCAAGAGTATTCCCAGTGACCCCTCATCGAGAAATGACCAGCCAACCGCATTTTCCAGCTGACCTGCAGAACTGAATGAAGGACATCCAAAGCATTGCATAACCAATGGAGGAATTTGGAATGTCAGCGAGGAAACTACTCAGAGGAAGCAACAAAAATCGTCTCCTCTGGCCTGAGGTGAGAGGTTTGTTCCAGATCAGCTCAGTGAAATACTGAATTTGACAATGGTTGGCCTGAGAATATGCCTCCACGATGCCGCTGTCCTTTCTGTTTGATACTGAGCAACAGGGCTCTGAATAGAATCAGGCTCC
>PVHP010044663.1:0-14002 GCA_004024765.1 Zapus hudsonius | reverse complement strand
AAGGAAGGAAGGAAGAAAGAAAGAAAGAAAAAAAGAAAGAAAGAAAGAAAGAAAGAAAGAAAGAAAGAAAGAAAGAAAGAAAGAAAGAAAGAAAGAAAGAAAGAAAAGAAAGAAGAGAGAGTATCATAGTCAGCTACACACCGCTGGGATGAATCTCCAAACCAGGCACAGTTTTGGGGAGGAAAGTATTTATTCCAGCTACAGATCCAGGGGAAGTCTCATAAAAGTGAAAGAGGCTGACCCTCTTTCACAGGTCTAAGCAGAGAAAAAAAAACCCATCACTTACACCACACACACAATAGCAAACAGACAGGAAGACCAAAGAGAATTTCTTCTCCTTCATATAGCCTTAGGGTGGGGTCTTACAACCTTATCCCAGACTTAGTGGCTTCCTAAGTCTCTGGAATTCCCTTCCTGCACTGCCCACACAGGAAAGGATGTTTAGTTCTAGCTTCTTTGAACTTCTTTACATCCTGCCCCCTACTGAGAGGCTGCCATCCTGTAAATATCCACAGAGACCTACCCAAGATAATTAAAAAGATCAAGTTGACAACAAAACCTAACCATCACAGGGAGGGAGGGAGCAAAATAGAGCTATTAACCCTATTAGTTCTTCCCAGCTTGAACTGCTGGGTTGAACCTCCAAACCAGGCACAGTTTATAGGAGGGAGAAGGGATTTATATGAAGGTTACTGATTCAGGAGAAGTTCCATAATGGTCAAAGAGGCTGGCCCCCTTTCATGGGTCCTAGCAGAGAGAGAAACCCATCAGCTACACCACACACACACACACACACACACACACACACACACACACACACACACACCCCGCATACCAGCAAACCATAGGGAGCTCTGCCAAACTCAGACTGTTCTTTTCATACCTTGGGCTGGAATTCCAGATCTACCCCCAGAAATACCTCAGGGCTGGACCCCCAGATCCTCCCAAGGTTAACCTGCTCCAGCCAGGCAGCTGCAGAAAAGCCTTAAATAGACTTCTGAATCTTTTGGAAGACATGCATTCAAACTAGCATATGTCTCTTAGTATTGAAGGAATGGCCTTTTAATTATTACATGCTCTAGAAACAAAAAGAGATATGCTCAGCTATTCCCTAATCCAGAAACTCCTAGCAAGTGATGGGAATCCAAAGGCTATGCATCAGAGCTGGTGATGAGGATGCTGATATGCCAAGTGAGCTTAAGGTTCTCAGCCTTTCTGTAAGAAACAAACAAACAAACAAAATACGTGTAAAGATAGTTCTTAACAATGGAGCATTTGTTTCTTTGAGCAGAATCTTCTGCCAAGGCTCTCAAAATGCAAAGTCCTTCCTAGTTCCCTTCCTGTGTCTAATGCAAGAACATGCGACCAGCCCTGGTATGTCAGTCTTCTGCTAAATGCTGGAGCAACTTGAGAGAAAGTGTTTGCTTTTGAAGATCTGAGAGTGCTGCTTTGTGGTATGTGGTGGCCTCTAGTGGAGGCCCCACCCTCCAGCAGTGTTCAGCTTCAAAAATGAGGACTAAAAGGGCTAATCGGGCTTGAGGATATTTTATTAGCAGTTGTACTAAAGATGAGGTTAGCTATTCTGCCAATAATGATGACACTCTTGACACTTAAGGTAGGACATACATATATTTTATTTATGTTTATTGTCATGGTTTGATCCAGGTATCCCCCACAAACAAATGAATGTGTTCTGATTGATCAATCCTCAGCTGATGGCAGTTTGGGTTTTACAACCTCACTGGAGCTGTGTTGTTGGGGGCGGGCTTATGGGAGTTATAAGCCAGCTTTCCATTGCCAGTGCTTGGCACACATTCCTGCCATTGTTTGCAGTGCTGTGATGCAGTTGATGTCCACCCCTCTGCTCATGGCATCGTTTTCTGCCAGGATGGAGTCTCCCCTCTCCTATGCCTAATAAACCCATTCCTCCACAAGCCTCTTTTGTTTGGGTTCTTTCTGTGCAGCAACTAGAAAGCTGACTACAGCATTTGTAAAAGAAGTATGAATTCTTTAGGCTAAAAACTGAAGGAAGGAAATGAATGCTTCTTTTATATTTTTATGCAGTTTTTTTTTTTCCTGAAGCACTACCCCCTTCACTGAGCAATAGAAGATTCATCTTAGACAATTTAGGCAGCATCAGGATTTCTTCCACTGCATCTATACTGAAAGTGTCAATTTCCCTATGTGGTCACTGAATCTAAATCGTTTGATTCATTGGTCCTCTCTCAGATTGTAAGAAGCCTTCTCAAAGGTGGTGATGGGGATATTCTACCCTAGAGCTGTGGGAAATTCAGTGGTGCTATCTGAGGTTCTTTGCTAAGATGTGCCATTGCCAAGCTATATAGTGTACAGAGTTGCTGGACAGGCAAACTGATGGGCTTTTCTGAGAAGTTAGGCACATCCATTCTCTCCACACATGTGTAGCTTCTGTCATTGCCCAGCACCCAACTGCACAGCTTTCCCCACATCTCTGTTGCCATCTGCCCAAGAGTCATTCTCTGCTCTGCATGGGTTCATAAAGCCAGTTCATTCTCCCTAGACTCTTTCTGGTAGCTCTAAAGATTCCCTCATTGACTCAAGACTCTTATTTATGTCATGAGTTTCAAAAGGCCATGTATTATTTCATTGTTATTTAAAGTTCTCATCTGTTCCAGCTTCAAAGCAAGGTCAGCCTCTGACTGGCTAGAAAGTCAAAGGTCTCAAAAATTATTCATGAAAATAGCAGTTTGTATGTCCTGACACATGGAAGCGGAAGAAACAAAAATAGCACTCTTTAGTTTTTTCTCTCTCTCCTTCCCTTCCCTCTCTTCCTTCTTCCCTGTCTCCCTTTATCCATCCCTCTCTTTCTTCCTTCTAATATCAGAAGTAAAACACTAAGATACATCCTACATACCATCTGAGAAATTAACGTATGAATAAAATAATCCAGAAACCTCTAGGGCAGAGGGTCAATTGAGCAACTAAGGCTCTGTTTCATTCAAGGGCAAAAATACATACCTTTTTAGTTTATTTCTTCTACCAACATAGACAAAGAGCCTCTGTGTTATCTCCCTTCAAACACATGAAACCTCAGAAAGTATTTGGTACTGACAACATCAGAGGATTCTTTGAGCAGGGGTCTGTATCTGTGTATGGAGTAATGGAAGAAAAAGGATAGAGAAGATTTTAGAGGGGAATAATCATCACAGACAAAGACTAAGAGTGGAGAACATACTGACCACAAGGGAAAGGGGAACCTTAGAAATGACCCCATAGTTCCTGGATTCGAAGGTAAAGTTCTGCACAGAACTGGGGCTCCTCATTTGGTATTCATCAGAGACAGCTGTTTTTCTCTATATATTCTTTTTGGAGACAAAAATTGCTTTTAATTAATTAATTCATTCATTCATTCATCTTTCTTCCTACACCCTTAAAGTAAATAATCAGCATATTCTAGAAATCCTGAGAAGCTGCATTACAGAGTAGATCAATGAAATTATAGATGCTTTGTTTTTCTCAAACAATTTTTAAAAAGATTAAAATAAACAGAAATAATAAAATAAACAGAATAGTTTGATTTTTTTGTACGTTAGATTTTGAATTGCTTTGTATTTTGTTTGGTTGGATTTAGAAACAGTGTCTTGCTTTGTGGTTCTGGCTGGCCTTGAATTTGTGATCCTCCTGCTTCAGCCTCAACACCCTGCTCATCTATATATTTCTTCTCTACATATCTTGAATTTACATGAAATTAATATATCTTAAATTGTAACTGTCCTGTGAAGAATGAAGATATTCTGCAGAACCAATATGGCCACATTGAATAAATCTTCTTTTTCTGCCTTTCACTCTTATTCCTTTAATTGGTCTGTTGAGGACTGGTAGCTGAGCCTAGTTGGTTAGGACTCCCAGAGCCAGGCTCCGATCCTAACTACTCAGATAACAAACTCATTAGCATTAATAGGAATTCAAAATATTATTTCTCAGGGTCCTTTGAGTCATTTTCTATTTTACTTTGTCAAAACGGTAGGGGTTTTTAATATGAAAAAACTGACTCTCATGACTATCAATAGAGTCTTTTAAATTGTTTCAGTCCAGGTTGAGATATAGAAATGTCTAACTGACAAGTTTTCACTAATTCTAGTTTTTAATAGAGTCACAGATATACAAGAAACAAACAAACAAAAGTGTTCTTTTATTTTACCTGAAACACACTATTCCTCAGGTTTTCTAATCAAGAAATTCCCTCCGGCCCCAGTGACTGCAATTCAGCCCAGCAGGATGCACTGAATAAGGTTCCTATCAGAAACCTTGTCCTCCTGTCTTCCCTCTGGTGTGCCTTTCCCCCTGAGAGGCTTGGGCTTGTTTCTTACAGGAAACCATCCTCTTATCATCCTTCTCTTGCTTCTCCATTGCATGTACCATCAGTCAAATCAAACCTATAACTTTCAAGATATAATCCACTGGCCACACAGAGAAGCTAGTGAGAATTTGGGTAAATAGCTCAGTGATGCCTGCATTAGGAAAACAGCTGTTTGAAATCCTAGCCTAAGGAAAGAATGAATGTGCATGTGTGTGTGCGTGTGTGCGTGCTTGTGAGTGTGCATGTGTGTGTGTAATTTGAAAAATATACTTACTTGAGTACCTGAAAAAGTATCCTCAGAAAGTATATTTTCAATCATCAACAAGAATATTAATTTTCCAGTCAACTGAAGACTCCTGCTTTTACTATCCTTTCATTCCAGTAATTTGCCTCTCAGGTGTATTCTCCATAGTTGGGAGAAATTGGATCCCCAAGCCTTAAAAAGGGAGATGTTAACTTGGCTGAATATAATTTTACCAGAGAAGTTAAGTGTTGGGCAAAATACTAATCACTGGCAGTTTAAGCTTTTATCCAATCCTTTAACTAGATCAGTTTTTCATTAAAAAAGAAAAGAGAAAAGAAAAAGAAAGAAGGTGATCAGAAGTTCTCAATAGCACCACAGGCTGGCAAGCAAATCTTTAACCTATGGGTCTTTAGGGAACATTTAACATCCAGACCATACAGTAAGGTCAAGCAGGACTGCAGAACTGAGGCCACAGCTCCCAAAAAATACCTGCTTTTCTTCAGAGTCTTATATCTTCATTCAAGATATAAGAACCACCACCTTAAGTAGTTCTAACCCTTTGAAAGTTCTCCAGGTTCAGGAAGCTCAACTATAAAACAGATGCTAGATAGATGGACACCTGTGTTCAATTATTATATTTTTTTAAGTAGAAGAGATGTCTGTGCTCTAACTTTAAAAATATATGTATTTTTATTTATTGCAAGGAGAGTGGGGAGGGAGGGAGGAAAGGAAAGACACAGGCACCAAAGGTGGGAGGGGCGAATGGGCACACCAGGGCCTCTAGCCACTGCAAATCAATTCCAGACAGACACATGCACCATTTTGTGCATCTGGTTATACGTGGGTACTAGGAATCGATCCAAGTCATCAGGCTTTACAGGCAAGTGCCTTAACTGCTGAGCAATCCCCTCTAGCCCCCTACTTCTTTTGAGACAAGGTCCCTTGATGCTAGAAGTGAGTCTGGCCCAGAAGTAGATTTATGTGGATGCTGGAGAATTAACTGTTACCTATCTGGACCTGCAGGCTTTGCAAGCAAGCACTTTTAACAGCTTAGCTATCTCTCCAGTCCCATATGTGCTAAATTCTTGTTCAGTTTTATGGAATCCTGAGTATCTTGACTACTGATAACCTCGATTCCAATTTCACCCCTCCTACTTCCTCTGTGGTCAATCTTCTCTAGTTCCACACACTTATTGTCTCTCAGCCTTCATGCTGCATTTCTTGGATTCTATCTGTCATTTCCCATCAATACTCATCCCTTCAGTGAATCCCTAGCCTACCAGCAAAATCACTAGGGAATTCTTAATCCCTCCTTATCCCTGACCCAGGAGAGATCAGCTTCATGAGTTGCTTTCCAGAAAGTCTTTGATCACTTTGCTGCATGAATGAAGAAACTGAGACCAAATGTCATATTCATGGCTAGGTATGGTTTGAATCCGGCACTCGGGCTCCAAATCATAGGATCCTTTCTCTACATACACTTCTGAACAAATAAATAAATTTAACACTTGATCTTAGTCTGTCCTCAACTATTGGCCTTCAGTCTCACTCATTTTCCTTGCCTCAGAACTCTGGAGGAATTGTTACTTCGTAATCTTGGTACAAAATAGGCCTTTGTCCACTTAGAGTGGAGAGACTCCTGGATTCCCCTCCTTTGCATGTATCCGCATGCTATGGATGGGGATACACCTCCTCCCCACAGTACTTCCAATCCCAACCATGACAACAGTCTCAGGTGTTTTGCTTCCAAAGTAAAACTCATGACAGAGCATGGGTAGACAGGTTGATTTGGGCAGTTGAGAAAGCAATAGTGGAAGTTACACCTTTTGGAGTGGAGAGCAGACCTGAGCAAGGAGCAACAACAACAGGCTGCCTCTAGTATCTGGATTTTTAAATCTCCGTCCCCCATTTCTCCTCTTTCTGCCCCCCCACCCCCCAGGAGCAGTCCAGGGTTGTTCCTTTCCTAGGAGAGGCGGAGGCTTTCTTGGTACCCATTTTTACCCACAATTCAGTCAGTTATAATTAGGTAAATTAGAAATAGGAATGAATATGCATAAAAATGTAAATACACATAAAGTTGACAAGTTTACTAGGGGAAAAGATAACGGTACCTTGCACGTGCTCCTCAGAAAAGGGCTTCATAGGAGCTGGCCAGAACGTGCAGAGACCAGCTTTGTTGCTTTTCCAAGAGTTCTGTCCTTCTTATTTGGAAAGCTTGGCCATCTCTTATACTGAAAGTATGGTGGTTAGGATCAGATGTCCTCCATAAATCATGTACTATGAGTGCTTGGTCCCCAGTTGGTGAAATTTGGGAGGAGGAGACTTATTGGAAGAGGTGTGTTACTGACGATAGGCTTAAGGGTGTCATAGCCAGTTCTCCCTGGCTATAGTTTGGCTTACTTTTTTGCTGCTATTTTTCAACCACTGTGGCAGAATTGATGTCCAGCCTCTGCTCATGCCACTCTTTCCCCTGCCATCATGAAGCTTCCCCTCAAAAGTGTAAGCCAAAATAAACTCTTTCCTCCCATCAGAAGCTTTTGGTTAAATATTTTGTCCCAGCAACATTAAGGTAACTATGACAGCAAGCATTCTTTTTTTTAAAAAAAAAAAAACTTATTTATTGTTAATAATTAGATACATTGTATGAGCAAGTCTTGTGATAGTATCCCCAATTTCTTCCTCCCTGTCCCCAACCCACTAAGGGCCCTCCTCAGTGGTATTACTGGAATGGTCCATGGGATAGGGGGTTATGAATTTTACAAGCAGTAGCCAGTTGTTGTTTTTGTGTGTATGTGTGTTGTTTTGTTGTTGTTGTTGCTGCTGTTGTTAAGAGGGGGGGCAATGTCTCTAGATATTCTCCCAACCATAGCTCTTACAATCTTTCCACCCCCTCTTCTGCAAAGTTCCCTGAGTCACAGTTAGTAAGTTTTAAGTCTGCTTTACTATTGAGATCTTAAGAGTCTCTTGATTTCTGCTTTAGGTATCCTCAATGTCTATCTCCATTACCCTTTCATAGGTTATCTGACTTGTGGATGATCCAAGGCAAATTCTTATGGAGACACAGAACCCAGAAGCCAAAGGGAAATCCCCACTAACAAGATGTCTACAGGGAGGATACACCCATTAGAACCTCAACAATTTAACAATGTTTGTCCCATTTAACCTACACTGATCTCACTCTCTGTTGGAGATTCTGTTTGTATTTTTCAGAAGGCATCAAGAACCATGGACAACAACCCCATCCCACCAATAAGATCTGAGATGATGGCTGACACCCAGGAAGGAGATGAACCACTCCTAACAATGATCTAGGGCCCAAACGAAACCTTTGAGGGAGTGGTGAGATGGGAAATAGATCGACCTCCACAACTAGTCAGATAGCCAGATTTCTTATTTCTCTTCCCTAAAATTTGTCTTAACTATGTAACACACACACGCACATACACACACACCACCAACAACAACAAAATAAAAACAATATCCTAACAATAAAGATGTAGAAAATAGGCAAAAATTAGTCTTCAAAATTCCAGGGCTAAGGAGTGTGCCAAGGAACTGGTATTATTTTAAGAGTTTGCTTAGAATAAGGTAGCAATCATAAAAAAAGATGGACTCATAAACTTTAGTTCTTATACTCTAAAAAGGAACAAATGGAAACCAAGGTTTTATATGTGTTTTCTTTGGGTCAGGTATTGTGCTCCATTATATATATAATATATAATACATATATATCCTATTTTGCAGTAAAACCTTCATTTCTCACTTCTAATGAATCAGACATCATGTTGACAAATGTTTAAAAACTAGGACAAACTTCTGGGGCTAAAATAAAAACATATAGTTAACTACTTAAATAAATTCTAATTTTCTATGCAAAGAAAACCTATATTGTTGGAACCAATAATGCTTCCAGCGACCAGACTTTTCTAACTTCTTTTTCAACTAAGTGCAACCATGGAAGAAACATCTGCCAATGACTTGGAGATTCCTCATTAATGTCTGTTACACAGTCTAATACTACCTTTCTCCTTTTTTATTTCATTGTTTGGAACTCAGAGCTGATGGCTAAGACAGGCATCCTAGACCGTGATGGCAAGAGCCCCACGGTGAGAACAAAATAGTGATAAGCTAGAAGGAGTCTGGTCCCAAAGAACAACCAGAAGCTACCAAACAGGACTACCCACCTCTAAACTTCTTTCATCACTGAAAAATTAACATATTCATTAAAATCTTTCACAATAAATGCAGCAAACTAGTCACAGCAAAAAAAAAAAAGAAATCATACACTAAGGAGTTCAAGAACAGAAATGTCTCTGATGCTGTCCAGAACCTGCCCCGTCTACTTTTACTTGAGGAAAACAAAGCTTATGTCCATGAAGGAGGTAGGGTTTAGGTTCAAGTTTCCATCAACTTGGGGAGATTTTTCTCCCCATGGTCTACACTTTCACATCTAGGAGATCCCTTTCGTTCTGGGAGGTTATGGTTGCCATGGCCGAAGCTCTCCGTGACTCTAGAGCACGTATGTTGACACAGAGGGGCCCAATTGCTTGAGTCTGGTTTCCATTCCTAGCTGCCTTAAAAAGCCCATGGAAATGCCTGCGACTCTCAAGCTCTAAGCTAGGTTGTGATACACCTTCTCCAGGTCCTTTCTGTAAGAAAGGAAAGGAAAAGCCCCAGGGGAAAAGGAGAAATACCCTTACACTGTGATTTCCTGAAACCAACCTGAACCTATTAAAGAAAACACAAACAATTTCACTGCCAACTTCTCACCAGCTCTGGGCCTTTACAATGTTTATTGTGCAGCCATCTGTGAATGTCTTTGTGAAACTACTTAAAACCTTTTATGAGACCCTAAACTTCTAGTTACACTAATAGCCCCCCCCACACACACACACACACTTGAATTAGGACTTGAATAAACAAAAGACAGACTTGGGGTGGAGGCAATCTGGCAGTGTTAAATGGTGAATTTAACAGCAACTGCCCACAAATATTTCTGTTCCCATCCCTGGGCACGCAGGCAGCACTGAAGCCCATATAATGGACTCTTTATGTGGCACTCGGTTAGAAAAACCTATTGACAAAGAATTGCAGACAAATCATGGCTGTGACCTTTAGTGCTCAAACAAGGCTTTCCTTGGGAAGGATTTAATTATCCATGCAGCTCACTGGCTGCACTCATTAGTGGACTCTCTGCCTTTCCAAAGACCACAGCCAGACCATTCTAGTTTGCCTTTCCTGTGAATGTTTGGCCAAGTGCTCCTTCTGTAACAAAGCTCTACTATTCCATTCATGGGTAAACACTATATAGCATCCAGGCAGCTTGAATGATTGCTTCCCAAGCACCTGCTGCCCAAGCTGACCTTGGATCCTACGGTGCCCATGGCCTCAGACGCTCTGTTCAAATGAGTGATGCCAGTACTAGGTGCCAGTCCTGTGGCATGGGAGGCTTGTTGTCCAATATGACTGGTTTTGGCTGCAAGCTGTGAGCAGGTGGTTTGGGACTACATTGTGAATATGTTCATCCTTGTCCTTCTTGATCCTGAGAACACCCCATCTTTCTTAGGTATTAACTCTCCTTGGCCTCTTCATTGTTCAAAGCTCAAGAAAAGCAGAGCCCACACACATTGCGTTGCATTCTATGATCCCACTGATGAAATGCTCAGAATAGGCAAAGTCATAGAGATAAAAAGTAGATGATTTGTTGTTAGTGACTGAGGACAGCTGGAAGGGGAGCAACCATGTAACAGATAAGAGGTGTCAATTCGTAGGTAGTGGGAATGGTTGAATAACACTTTGAATGTACTAAATGTCTCCTAATTGTAAACTTAAAATAGTTTCTATGGAAAGTTCAATGTATTAATTTGTAACAATAAAATTATGCAACTGAAGAGTTTTATATACTTACTCCCCAGTTTAATATTAAGACATATAAGTGTCCCCTGAAAACATCATTTTACTCAAGGAAAATGCCATTTAATTAAGTTTAGTGTGATCCAGTGACCTCTCTGTCCCCACTGCCTTGAATCCTATAACATATGTAAATGTTTTATTGCTCTTATTTTACAACTCAAGAAAGGGCAGCAGATCACATAATTAAAGCTGTTTTCCCAAGAATATTGAGTACTAAGAGGTACCCAGGTTTTTCCATTCCTGAAGCTGTACACTTTTTAATATATGCTACCCTGCAATATTTCTTGAGATACCCCTCAGTATTCTCCAATATAATAGTGAAATTATACATCATGGTGAATGGGCAGAGCCCAAAGGAACTGTTCATGCTTTTGCTTCCAAATCTCATGTAGTAGTATTTTTTAAATTAAATATTACAATCAACTTTCATCAAAGTCCTCCAGTGAAACTCTCACTTTGGGAAATGATGAATGTTTATTTTATCCTAGAGTCTTTCATCTCTCTTCACATACTTTCAAGGGTCTACACAGTCCAAGTTGAGAAATTGACACTAAACTGGACTATTTCCAAAAAGGTAAAGGAAAGGCACAGGGAAGAAGAAAGATGGAAGGAAGGCAAGAGGGAGGGCTGGGTTCTAGGGACTGAGCTCTGATGCTGCAAAAATTCATACACAGGATGAGAAGAGGTTGGGCCTCAGTGACTCTAAATCTTTAGTAAGAGAGCCATCTTCAGAATCTAGTGAAAACTATTATTTCACTCTACCAAAAATTGCTCAGACATACATATAAAGTTCATGTCATTTTAGATGGTTATAACCCTCCCAAAATCTATATCCAGAATTAAACATGCCTAGATTATAACAGAACAGAAGACAAATTTGGAGATTCTTTCTAACCCCAGGAGCCTGTGATCTTGTCTTCAGTAACATTTCACTCAACCATCAGCCTTTAAAACTGTTCCTATTCTGTGGCTCACTAATTCGCGCTTTTTTTTTTTCAGCTAATGTGACAAACAGATTCATGCTGGTGTGATAATGAGCTACAATATGTCCTTCCTCTATCCTCCTCAAATGACAGATGTCTTTTGCTTCTTTCAGGGATGTTATACCTTCAGCTGCTTGTAGAGAAATGAAGAGAGTCATAATTTCCTTTTGATCCTTTCCAAAAGAGTAGCCCCTAGCCTTATTAGTGTACAAAATGAGACCCAGTGTCCAGTTAAAGGGAATCTTTTTATTTTATTTTATTTTATTACTGAGAAGCTCAGTACCACATACCACTAGAGATGAAATGGCATAAGGGAAAATGATGTCATGGTCTGGCTGCATTGAAATCTATGATATTCACAAGACTGGGCTGATGAGAAAAGGAAATTCACAGGCTTCAAGAAAGTAGAAAGATCATTTAACTAAAAATGAAGAAAATTCGCCCAGCACTGTCCTGACTAAGCTGTTTAAATAGGACAAGGCAATCTTCCTTTTTAAGTCTTACTTATCTATACTTATCTTCCTGTATCTATCTAGAATGTAAGTATATTTAGTCAGGAACATTGGCAACAAATGACAGAAATCAAACTCAGATTAACTTCCCTAAGAAGTGGTCATGTTCACTCTGCTATAAAGGGCAATGATGTAGCTCGTAGCAAGAGAAATCAGGCTTTGGAAAGGAATCCAGAACTGCAATGTGAGGGCTTCCTCAGAAATTATTCTCTTCTAACTAGAGAGAGGACAATGTGGAAACAGGATCATCTGCAGCACTGACAATAACTCCGCAGGAAAGTGCTATACTTATGGATTTTTGTGACTAGGAAGTTTAAAAGTAAGCTGACATTTGAACTTTTTCCCCCCTGTCTTTTTACTTATTGGCATCATTTAGACAGAAAATCAGGTCCATCTTTAATTTCTTCCCTATGCCCACAAAACAATCAGTTGCTGAACCACTGATTGTATCATTCAAGAAGCAATTTTATATGGGTATTAAAAGTGTAGAAATTCTCTATCTTGTGAAAGAGGGTTGATTATACAAAGTCTATTAAAATACAATTTGGTAAAGCACACTGAGCAGACCAAGGAACAATGATATGGCTGAGCAGCTTATTAGCCCATTCGAAAACTATTAGCTTGACTGAACGCTGATAAAGATTATCAAGAAATTCTACCAGCTCATGGTCTACACATTTGCATGCCAATGCAATACTATACTTAATAAAGCTGGGCTTAAAGGTGATTCTCTAAGAAGATGTAATGGTTAATCTCAGTTGTCAACTCAACAGGATTTAGAACCAGCATAGAAACAAATCTCTGGGCATGTCTACAAGGGATTTTCTATATTAAGCATTTGAAGTGGGAAGGCCCACTCTAAATATGGAAGGCACTATTCTATGGGCTGGGCATTCTGGATTTCATTTTTTTAAATATATATTTATTATCCATAATGAGTTACATTATTTAGTGGGCAAACAATGAGTTGTTATCCCCAATTCCCCAATGCCCCCCATCCCCATCCCCAATAATCTGGATATCCTCCTCCGTGGGCAGTCTGGATCAGTCCTTGTAGCAGGGGACCATGGATAGCCTAGTACTCAGCCCGGTCCTCCTGGCCCAAGTGTGTTGTTACTGAAGGGTGCATGCCTCTGGATAGTCTCCCCCTGCATGGCTCTCACAATCTTTCTGCACCCTCTTCTGTTCAGTTCCCTGAGTCATGGTGGGTGAGTATTAAGGCTGCTTTAATGTTGTGAGCTTAGGGGTTTTTGTGTCGAAAATCGTTGGCTTCTGTCTCACTGGCTTATCCTGTGTTGGTTGAATGGCTGTAGCTGTGGGTCCCTTGTTCATCCCATCATTCTCTGCAAGGTTCCATATGGATCCTCCATAATATGACTGCGGTGGCTCATCTCTTGCCAGGATCTCAGCTATCTGCCTACAGTCAGATGATAGGATTAGATGGGCCACAGCTCTCTCTGCATCCTGAAAAATCAAACACAATCTCCATAGGAGAGTGAGATCAGTCTAGGTTAACAAGTTTGACATTGTACATTTCCCTTTTATCTTGTAAATATTTAGATGAATTTAGAAAACCAGTTAATTTAGAATGAAAAATCCTCTTAACTGTTCCAGATGTTTCTATGAAAGTAACTCTTAGAATATATGTAAATTTAATATTCATGTCTTTCAAAACATGCACACACACACACACACACACACACACACACACACCTATTCACACACATCACACAGAAGTTTATTGATGTTCAACAATTTTGTCCTTGCTGGGATGTTTCCCCTCCTCTACCTTGTCTTCTGGCTGGAGTATTCTGCCCTCTCTGACCCATTCTATTAGTGTTTCCATGGCATTTTTATTTGACTTGGTGTGTGATTTGCATTTCTAATATTTCAATTTTGTTGTCCTTCAGTACTTCTATCATTCTAATGAATTCCTCTTTCACATTTTTTATCAACTTCTTGATTTCATTTAGCTGTTTATGTGTTTGTATACGTTTGTGTGTGTGTGTGT
>PVHP010044662.1:0-14033 GCA_004024765.1 Zapus hudsonius | reverse complement strand
CAATGACGGCCAGGCCTTAGGGATGTGTGGGTACTCTAGCCTCAGTTGTGACTCCTTGGTAAGCTAGAGTTGAGATGGTCAGGAAGAGCATGGAGGCCTGTCTCCACGGTGTCTGTGGTTTCTTCTGGCAGGTGGGAAGGCATCCCAGTTAGCTGGCACCTCACAGTAAAGTTGGGCCCTTCATAAAGAAAACAAAGATCATGTCAAAGTCGCCCAGAGGATGTGGTGAGGCAGTTTGTGCTTGGGCTTAGAAAAGCGGATGGGTCCAGAGAACTCACTCTTCTGAAAAGCACGCTCATTATCTGGCCGGTCGAAGGCCTGGAGAGGGATGATCGTGTGTTGGATGGAGTGCACGCCATCTAACCGGTGATGGCACTTTCCCTGGCCTATAGCACTGCGTTAGATCATGGAGGATATTTAAGTTGATTGCTGGTCACTTTTCCTTTAGTTAAATTTTGTTTTGAGAAGCTAAACAGCCCAGATAAGCAAAAGTTGAAACTTAGAGGGCAAACTGTGAGGGATTCAGACTTGATTTTCATAGGCAGCTGGAAACAGAACTGCCTCCCATTGCGATATGAGAATTTGTGAAGAACTTTTCATTTGTGAAGAACTTGAACTGTTTCTCCAATACAGCCTGGGAAATACTTATGCTATTTGCTGTTTTAGTTATACCCCGAGGCCATTAACATCTCTACTTTTTGGAACATGTTAGAAGCTTCTACCCCTCTTGTGCTGCCAAAAATGTAAATGTTGAGTCATGTTTTTCATCGTTTTCTCTGGTTGAGCGTTTGTCGGTTCTGTTAAGCCTGGATACGTGTGAGGATCAGCTGGGAACACATGAACCCAGTGCAGGATTGTGGGTATTGCTGTTAGGGCTGAGCCATTGACACAATTTGAGGACACCTGGGAACTGTTCAAACGTCAGGAAACCCTAGCGTTGTATGAAGGGAAGAATGGAAATATTACAAGACCAAAAAAAAAAAAAAAACCCCACAAAACAACAACAACAAAAAACCCCCAACCAAACTAAACCCAGAAAAACCAACCAATCAACCAAACACCCCAAACTCATTTGGGTCCACTTAGCTTGACAGAATGTCCTTAATTGGCTCCCTGAGATCAAATCAGATCTTCAGTGACAGACAACTTTTAAAATAAAGTTATTCCTTTTTTGTGAAAGTATGTATTAAGAGACACTCTGAGACTACATAGTGAATTCCAGGTCAGCCTGGGCTAGAGTGAGACCCTACCTCGAAAAACCAAAAAAGAAAAACAACAACAACAACAACAAAGAGATACTCAAATTCATGCAAAAGGAAAGATCCCATTTGTTACTTATTTCCCCTCAGGTAACACAGTATTTTAGAGGTATGTTCTGGAAGATAAGAAAGCCAGGCCTGCCACCTTAGATATTTCAAATATAATAACAGCTTTCTAGCTGGGGCATTGTGATAAAATAATGTCAGAATTGCCTGTCCAAACGCCAGGCAAAAAAAAAAAAAAAAGTGAAAGCATTGTATGAGTTCACATTTTAGAACTGTGTTCTTATTCAAAGATTAAAAGGAAGTCATTTAAAAGGGAAAATTAATTTTTCTATTTAGTTAATATTTATGCTGTTTTTTTTTTATTATAATTATAGCCTTACAGCTTTTTATAAGCCCAGAAGAAGCACATCTTGGGGAGAATGGGACAAGAAAGAAAGTAAAAGTCTATGCTTGCATTTAGACCTGTGCCTTGGGGTGAAAGCTGCCCTCCCTTTGGCAGGTGACAGCACCTGGCCAGTCCAGCCGTGTCCTTCAGGCAGCCTGTAAGTAACTCAGCTCTGCCTCTTGAAAGATGCGCCAATTGCTCCGCGTCTCCCGCAGGCAGTTTCTGAGTTGTCCGGCCTGGAGCCTGTTGACCTTTTCCGCACGAATCTGGCTTTGTCTTTACTCAACAGTTTTTGGTGGGGCCTCGCTGACCTTCCTCAGATGGCCACTGGATCTGCTCCCCTGGTACTGAGCACGCTCTGAATCGATGACTGGATCACTTGCCAGTTGGTCATCTGGCTGTTGCTGTAATCTTGCCCTCTTAAGTAGTTGTTCCAGAAGGCCTGGAACAAGTAAGAGCTCATGGCTCCCACGGATAGATCCTCCAGGGCAAAGAAAAAATCTTAAGGAAAGTAAGCAGTGGTCATAATTTTTTATTTGAAGAGCAGACTAGAGACTTCAAGGGCCGCCACATCCTCTCTATGTTGTTAGATGTTAGAAATCAAACCTCTCTCTTTCAGTGCTGCCTAAAGCCTGGCTGTAATAAAAGATACCTGGGAAGTAGGTTCCCGTCTTTTGACTACTTGCTTCTGTATTGCAAAACCTCTACTCCTCAGGTCTTTTTTCATTGATGATTGATTGATTGGAGAGAAAGAAAGAGACTATGGGCATGCCAGGGCCTCCTGACCTCCTGACACTGTAAACAAACTGGATGCATGCACCATTTTGTGTCCCGTTATTCCTTATTTCTACAATGGGGAGAGCAAGACCAGTCTCTCAGGCTTGTTGGTGGGTTGGTGTTAATACCTAAGCTTGCTTGTCCCCCAACTCTTAGCGGGGCCTAGGACAGAGAAAGGTTTTGAAAAATATTTTATTTTTTAATATATTTATTTATTTATTTATACACAGAAAATGACAAAGAGAGACAATGAGTGTGCCAGGGCCTCTAGCCACTGCAAACAAACCCCAGATGCATGAGCCCCTTTGTATGTCTGGCTTTCTGTGGACACTGGGGAATTGAGCCCAGGCAGACAGGCTTTGCAAGCAAGCCCCGTGACTACTGAGCCATCTCTCCAGCCCTTATTATTATTATTTTTGGGGGTAGGGTCTTGCTCTAGCCCAGTTGATAGATAGTTTCTGTTTTATCTCCCCTTCCACTTCTGCCTGTGGTGACTTTGCTGACATTGTCCTGTGTCCCCCTTGCACCTGGGTCCAAGTCTACTCCTTCAGGGATCATCTTGATTGTCCACAAAGTCAAGCCTTATGCCCCGGCCCGACTTCTCTTTGAACACGCTTTTATAAGCCTACCCACCTTCTCTGCTGGGAAAATTCCCATTTTTCTTGAAACCCAGACTATAAGTTAGTCACCTCCATGAGGAAGCTCTCCCTGGTGGGCCTCTTTCCCCTGTTAGTGTCCAGGTCTGTGGTACCTCTTCCACTCCCTGCAGATGTCATTGCCACTTCTGTGTAAATAAATTTGTGCCGAACACTTCCTACGTGCCAGGAGCTGGGGAGAATCCAGGCATGTCCTCCCTCAGTAGCTGTTAGCTTATCAGAGGTGGCCTTGAGTTTCAAGAACTTTCCCAGTTCTTCTGAGAAGTGGAACAGGCCACTTCAGACTTGCCTTCAGAGCTTCCATTGTGGCTCTCCTAGGGGTGCCTGTGTATTCAGATGGAATGACCACTTGGTGAAAGACCGTGTAGGTAATGGGATCTGCATGGTTAATGTCTCTTCATTATATGTCCTGGAGACAGTTGGCCGAACAATTGGCCGAGGTCCCTCTTGCCAGAGCAGACCGTGAGGCTTAGGTTTGGTCAGGCTCTGCACCATCAGCCTGCTTAAATTCATTGCTACTTATATCTCTATTTGTTTACATAAATTGCCGGGTCGGGCAGCCAGACCTACTCTCATATTGTAGCCCAGGCTGGCCTGAGGTCACTGTGTAGCTCAGGCTGGCCTCAAACACATGACAGTCCTACTACCTCATCTTCACAATGTCCAGTTTCTTCACTGTTTTAAACTCGTGTTTGTTGTTGTTTTCATCTCAGCTTTTGGTTCATTAACCCTTCATTCACACCATTTTATAATTTTATCCCAGTGTTTTAAAAAATAACTTGGAAAAACAAGAATGGTACATTCCCAACATAGATTCCGGTACCGCAAAGAGAAATAAATGTCTTGTCCATCATCTTGTCATCCGGTAAGAAGTTTGGAGACGTTTTCTTTTTAGTCCTCTTGTGTTATTGTATCATAAAATGAATTCCGGTGTTCTTCTTTCTTTCCCCCTGTTTCTGTCTTTATTTTGTTCTTTAGTCTTCTTTGCAGGGCAGTAAACCATGGATGAATCTTAGGGATAGTGAATAACGGTACTGTTCATTTCCACCCAGGATTAGAGAAAAGGCAGTTCAGTTGATTTCACAGAGTTTCGGGGGCTGGGATAGTTTTCTCTCAATTGTAGTAAAAACTAAGTGATATGAACAAAGTTGGCAAGCGTATTTATAATGCATCTTTTGAGTGATGAAGAGGCATGAGTTTATTTTATAACAAACAAGAAGCTTGGCTTCCCATGCAAGATTACATTTGGGATGGGTTCTCTCGAAAATGGACAGATTGAGCCAACAGATGGCTGCACACAAGGTGAAGGTCAGCTCGCAGAGCTGTAATGGACATGACTGCAAGCAGGGATGTTTTGAAAGCCATCAGAACATGTTGATTTTCTGAGGACAGGCCCCTGCACACTTCCCCTGTGCTCTTGGCATAAACAGGATCTGGTTCGAATGGTCCCCGAGTCTGTTTCCGTGCGGAAACTTCCTCTCTCGTGGCAAAGCCTCTGGGGCTGCAAAGCTTGAACTTCTCTAGGGGTTTCTGGGCGGCTTCCCATTTTCCTAGGAGGGGCCAGCTGTGTGCTGGAGCAGGGTGGTGGAGTGTGGGTCCGTGAGGACATGTGAAACTAGCTAAGGTGTGGTAACTGGAGGCCTGGGGTTTCTGCCTGAGTGTTGACTTCCTCTTCTCAGACCCACTTCCTCCCTCCCTCCAGTGCAAACAGGCTGCCCCCTGTACCCACCCACACCTCAGATCCACTGTGGGAGGCCCAGGGGCCAGTCTTCTCCTTGTTCCTCTTTTTTTAAAAAAATATTTTCTTTATTCATTTTCAAGCAGAGAGATACAGAGAGAGAGAGAGAGAGAGAGAGAGAGAGAGAGAGAGAGAGAGAGAGAGAGAGAGAGAGAGAGAGAGGGTGCACCAGGGCCACCACCTTGTGGGTCTGGCTTATGTGGGTCCTGGGGAATTGAACCCAGGGCCTTAGGCACTGGGAACAAGTGCCTTAACCACTGAGCCATCTCTCCAGCTCTCCTTGTTCCTCTTTGATGGTTGTAAAGCAGCCTTCTGCCTGCCCCACTGGGGTCACATGTGAAACCCCCACACATGCAGGCACAAGGTGGAGAGGCGGAGAACAAAGAGGGATATGAGGGGGAGGACTTCTTGGAAGAAAGGAAGGGTGCCTTGCAGACATAGAAGAGCCAGCGGCTGCTGTCACTAACCAGTAGGACTCTGAGCTGGAGCATTGCCGCTCCACCCACCATCTCCGTGTGACCTGGCTTGCCCTGGTCCAGCATTGGAAGTGTCTGTTATGGATGGTCTCTGGCATGTGCACAGAGGCCAGAGTTTATTTATGTGGATAATCAGATTGTGACTGTGTGACTTAGCGTCATCCCTCAAAATTCCTGGGGGTTTGTAGTTTCTGGGAACACCGTGGATACCAAAATCCATGGATACTCAAGTCCTTTCTATAAAATAGTATTTACATAATACATACAGACCTCCCATATGCTTTAAACAATATCTTGGTTAATTATAATATCCACACCATATGAATGCTCAGTGAGGTGCAAGTTTTTCTACCTGAATCTTTTGAGCATGTGCAGAATGTGGGGATATAAAGAGCCAGTTTTACTTACCTTAAGGATTCTGTAATTTTTTTAGGAAACCCATCTTTGGATCTTTGTGACTTCACAGAAGACTTTCCTGTATATTATTGTATCTGATCTTCACCGTGACCCTGGTTTAGCAGTTCAGGCAAGCTTTAGCACCCTTGTTTTACTCATCAGCAAACTAAGGCTCAGAAGTCAGATCATCTGTCCATCCAGATTTGTCACCTCTCTCAAGCCTTTCTGTAGGATCTGTGTTCTGCTCCAAAGTCCATCCTGCTGCCCCACAGAGAGGCAA
This sequence comes from Zapus hudsonius, assembly GCA_004024765.1. NCBI lineage: Eukaryota > Metazoa > Chordata > Mammalia > Rodentia > Dipodidae > Zapus > Zapus hudsonius. Next base: position 8,060 of record PVHP010044662.1, on the reverse strand, counting down.
GAGCCAGGCCCAGGAAGGGCGGGCTCTGCTCTCAGTTTGATGATAGAGACCAGACACATCTTTCCTGGAGTAGTCCTGGTTGTGATTAGGTTATCTATCAGGTCCGTCGTTTCTTCCACTCCAGAATTTTTCTGCTTGCTAGATATTTCAAGACCCTTTGCTGGTCTGTGGCTCTGAGACAACTGTGGACCTGATTTCAAAACAAAACAAAACAACAGCAAAAATAAAAACAGGTTCTTTTCCAGAGACAGGTCATTCCTAGAAGCATGGCTGTTGATATCAAGCCCTGAAAGATTAGAGTCTTTGTTTTCCATGACCTTGGTGAAGGCCAGTTTTTATTTGATTCTCTAAAACTTCAAAAGAAAAGTTGCACTTAGAGAACCCCATCACTTGGAAAGCATCTTCCTAATATCCGCTGCTCTGCCTTTGAGGAAACAGAGAGCTGCGAAGCCAGGAAAGTGATCCAGATCTCCCTGGCAAGGCTAGCATCATGGGAAAGGGAAGCATATAGTTATTACCGAAATTAGCATTTCTGGAAACTGCAAGAAACTTGAAAATTACGCTGATTTGTCTCGCATGTATTGTATTTGTGTCCTAGCAAAGTGTTTCCAAGGAGGTCTCTCTGGTTACAGGCAGGAGGGAATATATTCCAATGGCTGAGGCTAAGGAAAATGAACTGAACTCTGTTTAGGACACAGTATTACTTGAACAGGGGAACGATAACCTCGTCTCTGTCGCTCTTTTTTATTTTTTTCTGTTGAATCTTAAGAAACCCGCCTAACCTTGATACAGTATCTAAAACTAGAGTGAATGGTACTTGGACAAATGTGTCTTTTCTTGTCCTTTGTTCACATGGTCGTATGTTTCTCGGCTTATCATTTCTACATGCCAAAATCAGACAGGGTTCTGAACAAGGGATCATCATGTCGAAGTCATAAGAACCCTTGGCACAAAGGTGACTCTCTCCCTTCTGTCCTATGTCTTTGAACTTTACACAAGAGGAAGAACTTGTCTTCACCAAGAGAGGAATAGGGACAAACTGCCAAGTTTAAAGAACCGTTTCATAAATAGTTTCATATTAACTGTGCAGATGAAAACTCCTGCGCCTCTTTAGTTTGCACAGTGCTTCATTGCTGACTTCCAGAGAATTCCAGGGTGGGTAAGCTTGTGCATTAATACCTGATGTGGACCTTCAGCTTCGAGCATTAAAATGTCACAGGTAACTGCAGAGCATACACACATAGAATGTAATATAATTCCTAACAGAACGATCTGTTTCCTTTGTTGTTGTTTTGTTTTGTTTTATTTTGTTTTTCGAGGTAGTGTCTCACTGTAGCCCAGGCTGACCTGGAATTCACTATGTAGTCTCAGGGTGGCCTTGAACTCATGGCGATCCCTTCAACTTACGCTAAACTCAGAAAAGAGAGACGTGAAAAACAAAATAATAAAATAAATAAACGCACTTCCAAGGGGCTTTACAAATGTAGATAACAACTAACTTCTTTCTCAATTAATTTATATGTTTTCAACTTACGCTAAATTCAGAAAAGAGAGATGTGAAAAACAAAATAATAAAATAAATAAAATAAAGGCGCTTCCAAGGGGCTTTACAAATATAGATAACAGCTAACTTCATAGAGCCTTTAGCCAACAGTCACAAGTAATTCTGTATGCAGAATACCACGTACAGACTAAGGAGTTGATCTAGGGGTGTTACCATTCTTTTTTGCATACTAACCCTTCAACATATAGTAAGAACCAAACATACACCTTTGTAACACACACACACACACACACACACACACACACACACACACACACACACGTGCGCGCAAACCCACTGGCAGAGATGGCAAAGTCCACACTTTTTCAGGACTCCCTAAATCAGCCAAAGTCTTCCAAGGAGTGTTTATTGAAGAAAAGCTGCCGAATCTCATTAGGAGCAGCCGAGTTTGTGGTTATGTAACTTGAACCCTTCCTATCTCTCCTCTGGGTTCTGCAGGAGCCTTGAAATCTATCAGACTTGAAAATCCGCTGCTTGTGAAAGCTAGCAGCCTTGTTAACTGCTGGACAAAACAGACCGGTTTTGGAGCTCAAAAAAAAAAAAATTTCCCCAAGCATTGTCCCTGTTTGACCTGTCTCCCAGCTTCCTGAGAAAGTCCCCATCGAAGAGCACTGTTGTTACCTGCCCTGACTTGGAACTCAGAGCTTGCGCTTTGGGAAAACTTCTATTCCCCAGGGAATCTGTCAAAAAACAAAGACAACTGTGTAACATTATGGCTTTTGAGAAGACAATGCCAGTCTGGAAAATAATAACCTGGCCAGAAATTTAAAGGGAAGTTACAGCAAACAAGGTGTCTGTAAGGAATGAGAAGGCTGCACACAGGGAAGACATGTCTAGGGACGAGGCTGAGTGGGGGCCCTTGTTTCTTCCCTTCCACTGACCTTGAGGCCAAGTCGGAAGTTTAATCACCTGGGTGTTGGGGGCAGGCGTGCCTGAGCACACAGAACTCCTTAGCACACGTTGGAAGACTCATTAGATGCAGGCATCAGTATCTGCACGCTGTGGAGAATAGTTAACTGAAAGTCACTGAACAAGCTCACAAGTGCAGATGAATGGGAGTTAGGAGATGGGAATCTAAATTTCAGAGTTGCCACGTTTATTATCTTGTTATGGGTAAACTGAGGCACAGCCCCCCAATAAAGTTAAAAAGGAGAGGGCGACTGTCCTCATCAGAAATCTGAGCAAGGAGCAGTGCCAGACTGCCTTCTGCAAGGGTTTAGAAAGGCAAAACCCACGAAGACCACCTCTTGTTATGTTAAGCAAGCAGATTTCAAAAGCAGAACTTTATCATTGGCTGAAATTATGAGTCAACATCAGGTGCAAAGTTAGATTAAGACATGAGTTACCAGAAGGTGTCCTATTCCCTCATTTCCCTCTATTACAGGTAAGTCAGAGGGGGGGTTTCATCTCTAGTAAGACATTCTCTAGCAGGTAAAGCACAATAACAGAGGCAAGAATCTGCATGACCGATCGATCACAAGCACCCAGTTTCCCATCTCCTTGTTTCTGTCCGATCCTAAAGCAGATCCTTGTTTTTCACGTTTCTGTCAGCAGTGAACTCTTTAACTCTTTGCTAAGGAAGAGGTTTTGCCCCTTCAAGCTTCCTCTACAGCAGGGCGGTACTATGGTTAACTGGTCTGAATATATTATCTCAAATGTTCAGCTGAAAACAGCGAGACATGCCCAAACAGGAAAGTGTGGCCCGTACAAGGTCAAGAGAAATAACTGGGGAAGATTGTCCTTAAGGGGACAGAGATGTCTAACTTATTCTGCAAAGATTTTAATTAGATATTCTAATATATTCAGAGAACTAAAATAAACTGTCTAATGAAAGGAAAATAGAACTGAAATCGTACCAAGTAGAGAATAACCATAGGGATAGAAATTGTAAAATTAGAAATTATGTATTATAAAAAATTATAACACATTACACTCACTTTCACTAGTGGATAAAACATCCAGGAAAATCACCAAAGAAACAAGATTGACCAGCACTATACAGTTAGACCTGACAGCCCACTGCTTCGGTCAGCAATGGATTAGACAAGCTTCTCAAGAGCACATGGATGTTCTTCAGGAGAGAGACCATGAAACACACCTCAGCAAATTTAAATGTATCAAAAATATGTTCTCCAAAAACAATGAAATGAATATGGAAGGCAATCATGGAAGGAATTTGGAGAATTCAAAAGATGTGGAAATTAAATAACACAGCCTAAATAGCCAATGACTCACAGAAAAACAGTTATAAGAGAAACTAGGAAATGGCTTTGAAATGACAATAAAACCCAACTCATCAAGACTGAAGATGCAGGTGACAGTGAACTGTGTTAATAAGAGAAGGTCTCCGATCAGTTGGCTCATTTTCCATCTCACACACTAGACAAGAGCAACTCCAGTGATCAGAGGGAAAAATGAAGTAACAAGTAGGCAAACAACAGAAAGATCAACAAAGCCAAATTTGGCCCTGTTGAAAAAAAAATGAACACAACTGACAGGTCTTTTGTTAGCTGGATTAACCACGGGAAAAACAGAGACCTGAATTCCTAAAATCAGGAACGCAGAAAACATCACTGTTGACCTTCCAGGGAAAGAAGAATTACAAGGACATACCAGAACAACTGTGTGCCACTGAAATAGACAGTGTAGACGAGAGGGAAAAGTTTCTAGAAAGACATACATAATAAAATAGACTTTAAAAAAATACAAATACTGGGCTGGGGAGATGGTTCAGTGGTTAAAGGGGCTTGCTTGCAAAGCCTGACGGCCTAGGGTTCGATTCCCTAGTACCTACATAAAGCCAGCCACACAAAGTGGTACCTGCATATTCGAGCTTTGCAGTGGCTGGAGATCCTGGCATGCCCATACCACTTTCTTTCTCTCTTTCAAATGTATATTTTAAATGAAATATAGATATGAATAGACCTGTAGCAAGTAAAGCGATTAAGTGAGTATACTACTTCAACAGTCCTTCACAGATTTTTCAAAAACTAGAGAGTCTCAATTCATTCTGTGGGCTAGTTGTCCTCTGAAAATCAGACAGAGGCACATAGATGTTGGAAGTCTCAACAGCTAGTATATCAACCCAAGAATATAAAGAAGGGTCAGGTACCATCAGAAGCATTTTGTGACCTTTAACACACTTTCATGATGCAAACAGTCTAGAATTAGGGACAGACAACTTTCTCCATCTGGTAAAAGATGTCTTTGTGACCTGAAAGCAGAGACAAAACTGTCTAGAAACCAGGGGGGGCTCTTGGGAGGGAGGTAGCAGGGCAAGGGGTAGTGTATACTCAAAGAACATGTGTACTTAAATGAAAATGGCCTTACATGGGCTGGAGAGATGACTCAGTGGTTAAAGATACTGGCTTGCAGAGCCTGATGGACTGGTTAGATTCCCCAGAACCCACATAAAGCCAGATGCACAAAGTGGTACATGTATCGAGAGTTCCTTTGCAGAGTCAGGAGGCCCTGGTGGGCCCATTCTCTCTCTCTCTCTCTCTCTCTCTCTCTCTCTCTCTCTCTCTCCTCTTCTTCTTCCTCCTCCTCCTCCTCCTCCTCTCCCTCTCTCCCTCCCTCCCATTCTCTCTTTCTCTCAAAATAAATGAATAGAAAATGGCCTTATATAACCCATTATATCAATTAGAAAAAACAAACTATGAAAAACCCACAGATAACATTGTGCCAACACATCTCATATGACACATTTTACATCGAAATGAACTTTTGGATAGATTAGGCTAAATAAAATATTTTATTTGACATATATTTATGATGCTTCCTAGAAATATTTAAGTTGCATATGTGGCTTCCATTGATGGAATCTACTTTATTTCTTTTGGTTAATGCAATTCTAGATTAGGGCCACCAGGTTGCAGCAAATTGGAGTCACCCTGAGAGGTGAGCGTGGGCCAGGAGAATTGATGGACTGGGGTGAAGAAAGAGATGGACTGGATACAGTCTTCCTGTGGGCAGGAGCTCTGTGTAGCTTACAGTGAGTGATGCTGCCAGAGCTGGGAACCGTGCAGGAGCTGGCGCTATGAAACGGTAGCATAGGAAAGGTGCAGAAGGGCTGGAGAGATGGCTCAGCGGTTGGGGCACTTGCCTCCAGTGCCTGGGGCCCCAGGTTTGGTTCCCCAGTACCCACATGGGCCGGATCCACAGGGTGGTGGCCCTGGTGCTCTCTCTCTCTCTCTCTCTCTCTCTCTCTCTCTCTCTCTCTGTATCTCTTTGCTGAAAATGAATAAATAAAATATTAAAAAAAAATAAAAGTGTGTGCCACCACACCTGGCTTCCACAAAAATAAAAAATGAAAGAAAAAAAAAGAAAGGCGCGGTAAAAAGGTACTTTTTAGTACTTAGGACTGAATGGCTATTTTTCTCAACACTTGGTATTTACTAGTCCTGCTGTGCAAATAAGAAGGCATTGGGAGACCCACGTGGCAGTCGATGATTGTCCCATCACAAGATGACTGCACAAGATACTGACGGTTGGCATTGGTCAATGTAGGTGTATTTTTGCCAGGACAATCTTTGCCTAGTAAATTTTTTTTCAACCTTAGGGGAAATGTATTTATTTTTGGAACCTCTGCTATATAGAGAGCTCCTTGATATTCAAACGTACATCTAAAAAGTTCTTTTTTTTAAATTTATACGTAGACAGAGAGGGGAGAGAAATGGGGGGAAGAATGGGTATACCAGGGCCTCTAGCCAGAGCAAACAAATTCCAGATACATGTGCCACTTTTTACATCTGGCTTTATGTGGGTACTGAGGAATTGAACCTGGGTCATTAGGCTTTGCAGTGCCTTAACCAGTGAGCCATCTCTCCAACCCTAACTAAAAAATTCTAAATAAACATATCAAATAAAGTCTTTCATTCTGTAGATTATCTCTTTACTTTGTTGATTATTTCCTTTACTGAACTTAAACACACGCACGCATACACACACACACACACACACATATTTGGCTAGACTCAAACCCTATGTTATGTCATATTTTCACAGTTGAACGTTGTAATTAATTTTGAGTTGATTTATGTTTTGAAAGATTCAGCTCAATAGCAATTGTTTTGCCTACACAGTGTGAGGAAAGATTATTTTTCCCCATTCCATAGACATTTTGATATTATCTACCTTTGTGTATCTGAAAACCATTTCCAAAGAAGACCAGCATTTATAGCAGAACACGTTAATGTCAGCATTTAGCTGTAGTTTGTAATTTATAAAGTTCTTAGAACTTGGCGTTTTTAGGCTATTGCAAATCCTCTGGACTTAATTCTCTTCATGGAAAAATAAAAGCACTGCTTCCCTTGGAGAGTTTGTAGAAATACATTTTTTTAGACTTTTTGGCATTTTGAATTTGTAATTACTTTAGGCTCTGGAAGAATGGGAAAGCCGAAGGATGAATGTGTAAAGATCACTAGATCCAAAGTTTTCTGTTGGCACAAGGAAATACTCAACAGTAATTCATCAAGTCAAAGACAAAAGGTTTACCATTATAATAAAGTAAGATAAAGCAACATGTTCCCACCACCGTTCCTATGCATTGATTTATATATGAAGGAAAACGTTGCTGGATAGGAGAAACAGCAGGGGTGGGGTAAGAAGGGAAAAGTACGACCTATTTTAATGTTTTCAAAACTATGTCTATATGAGGGTGCATGTGTGTGTACGTGTATACATGTGTGTGTGCCTGTGGAGATGACATGACAAGATGACAACCCCAAGTGCTGCTCTTCAGGTACACTATCTACTTCTTGTTGAGACAGGGTCTCTCATTGGCCCGGAGCTCACAATTAGGCTAGACAAGCTGGCCAACAAACTCCTCCTGTCTCCATCTTCCCAGCAGTGGGATTATAGGTATGCACTACCACACCCAGAATTTTACATGTGTGCTAGGATTTGAACTCAGATCTTTATGTTTGCAACGCAAGCACATTATCTACTGAGCTGTTTCCTCAGTACTTGGAAATGCTTTCAACAGTGCCACACTGTCTAATTTACATTTTTATTTAGGTAGAAGTTGCAGAGTCTTCATGTAGTCTTAAAATTGAATCTGCATAATTCAATTCATGTAACATTTGTAAAATGGTAAATCATAGAGTTGGATGACAGATTGGCAGTGGCCATGGTTGAGGAGTTGTTTGCTTTGTCTTTTGTAGCTTCAGGTCTGATAAAGTTTATGTTGATTGTAGACAAGATGGACCTAGAAATCACCTGTGAATGATTATGTAAATTAGGTTAGACTTTGTGTATACCCTCCAGGGATTCTCTCCATTAGGTTAACAGAGAGGGTGTTGCAGTCAGCTTTCTAGTTGCTGTGCAGAAAGAACCCAAACAAAAGCGGCTTGTAGAGGAATGGGTTTATTTGGCTTACGGACTCGAGGGGAGACTCCATTCTGGCAGGGAAAACGATGGCATGAGCAGAGGGCTGGACATCACCTCTGCCACAGCACTGGAAACAGCGGCAGGAAGGTGTGCCAAACTCTGGCAA
>PVHP010044661.1:0-13994 GCA_004024765.1 Zapus hudsonius | reverse complement strand
GAGTTATAAGTCTGCTTTACTGTTGAGTCTCTGGGTTTCTGATTTTTTTTTTCAATTTTCTGATTGTGGTTGTATATTGCTGTGTTTCCTGGGAGGGTTTGTATGACTCATAGTCAAAAGGTTCTAACCCAACTCTTCCTCATTTTGACTCCAAGTCATTATTAAGACTAAAGCAAACCTACAAGCTTGTTTGTATGCACGAATATACTGCTTTGTGGGCAATAGGCCCCCTGAGTGAGAAAGTACTTGAGAACCCCATAGGTTGCATGGGGCTTCTTTTTGTGGAACTTTAGGGGAAGAAGGAGCTAGTTGTCAAGGTCATAGTTGGGGACAGGGAAGAGGGAAATGGGGTACCATCACAAGACTTGCTCATACAATGTATTTTTCTACAGATTCAATGTAATGCCAATAAAAATCCCAACCTCCTTCTTCACAGACATAGATAAAATAATCTCCAAAGTTATTTGGAAGGGTAAGAGACCTCTGATAGCTAAAACTATTCTGAGTAAAAAAAAAATTACGCAGGAGGCATCACCATACCTGACTTTAAAAAATACTACAAAGCCATAGTAACTAAAACAGCATGGTATTGGCAGAAAAACAGGCAGTCTGACCAGTGGAATAGACTCTAAGACCCAGCCTTTAATGCAAGTAACTTCAGCTTCTTAGTCTTCGACAAGGGTGCCAACAATGTAAGCTGGGCTAAAGATAGCATCTTCAACAAATGGTGCTGGACAAATTGGATGAACACGTGTAAAAAAAATGAAAATAGACCCACTCCTTTCACCATGCACACAGATCAACTCCAAATGGATCAAAGACCTCAATATCAATCCTGTAACCCTGAATACCCTGGAAGAAAAAGTAGGAGGAACCCTACATGAGATAGGAGTAGGGAACAACTTCCTGAGTAAATCTCCAGTAGCCCAGGAAGTGCAACAGTCACTTAACCAATGGGACCTGATCAGACTCAAAAGCTTCTGTACAGACAAAAACATCGTTCTCAAAGTCAATAGACCCCCTTCAAACTTGGAGATGATTTTCGCCAGCTACAACTCAGACAGAGGCCTAATTTCCAAAACCTACAGAGAACTCAAAAAAATTAATAACAAAAAAGCAAACTGTCCCCTCACAAAATGGGGCACTGATCTCAACAGAGAATTCACAGAGGAGGAAACACAAATGGCCTTTTCTCACCTGAGAAAGTGCTCAGCATCCTTAAGCATCAGGGAAATGCAAATCAAAACCACAATGAGATATCACCTTTCCCCAGTCAGAATGGCAATCATAAAGAAAACCAACAACAATCATTGCTGGTGAGGATGTGGAGAAAAAGGAACCCTCATTCACTGCTGGTGGGATTGCAAACTTGTTCAACCGCTATGGAAAGCAGTGTGGAGACTTCTGAATAGAATGGACATAGGACTACCAATGGACCCAGCTATCCCTCTACTAGGCATCTACCCACAAGATGTCACATCTCGACATAGAAACATTTGTACAACTATATTTATAGCAGCTCAATTCATAATAGCCAAGAAGTGGAATCAACCCAAATGCCCATCCATGGAGGAATGGACAGTGAAACTGTGGTATATTTTCACGATGGAATTTTACTCAGCTGAAAGGAAAAAAGATATATCAAAATTTAAGAAAAAATGGTCTGACTTCAAGCAGATCTTACTAAGTGAACACTCAAAAGAAAAGAGAATCAAATGCCGCATATTCTCCCTCATATGCGGTCCTTAACCAGGATAACCGTAAACTCTAAGCAGACTAGTAGAAACAAGTGAGAGGTTATGACGGGTAAGGAATGGGGGAGGGGAATGGTTTAAGCATGAGGTTAAACCATATTCGGTTCCAAAACATATAATTCTCACAAGCATACTGTAACTTATTGAGAAAGTAGTGGGAGTCGACTGGCAAGAGGGGCCATGAGTGTTAGGGGAGAGAGTCTAAGCCTATGAACAATTAGATCAGTCTGACAACCCCTGGCTCCAACCACCAGTTCCTTCCCTCACTGAGATGTTGACCAAAGTGACCCATGGGCTTCCAAAAACAAGACAGAATTCTGTCAAGGCTCTTGAACGCCCTCCCCAGGCCTGAGGCAAAACCCTATTGCTGAAGAAACCACAGAATGCTATGCATGCCATCCATTGAGAGACACTTTGCGGTCTGGAATGGTATCCAGCTCCCAGAAGGCTAAGTGTAGTGCTAGAAGGCACTGCACAGGCTGCCAGGGAAAACTGATCAACAACAGCTGGAGTAAACAGAGACCACTGACATGAAACACAATCTGCAGCCAGCCATGAGTAGGCTGACCACACTTCCTAATGGGAGAGAACAGTGAACCAAGAAAGGAGCACTTGTGTAATGGGGAAGCCTGGGTTTGGGGGAGACAATCAACAGCTTTCAAATTCGGCCAATTTTCCACTCAGTATGGGGGAGCCCTTGTCTGGAACTTGGGTTGCAGGGCAATAGGCACCAGATCCCGTACTCTTGGGCTCCCAAGACAAGATACAATATGGGAGCGATTGACAGGGAGGCTACTAAAAATAGAATCTTGGTAATCCAGAATTTTGTATATTTGTTAACCTACACTGACCTCACTCTCCGATGGAGATTATGTTTGTGTTTTTCAGGATGCAGTAAGGGAGCTGGAGCACATCTAACCCTACCAACCAACTGTCATGGTTTGATCCAGGTGTCCCCCACAAACAAATGAATGTGTTCTGATAGATCGATCCTCAGCTGATGGCAATTCGGGAATTAGAACCTCATTAGAGCTATGTTGTTGGGGGTGGGCTTATGGGGGTTATAAGCCAGCTTCCCCTTGCCAGTGTTTGGCACACCTTCCTGCCGCTGTTTGCAGTGCTGTGGCAGAGGTGATGTCCAGCCCTCTGCTCATGCCATCATCTTCCCTGCCAGGATGGAGTCTCCCCTTGAGTCCGTAAGCCTAACAAACCCATTCCTCTACAAGCCACTTTTGTTTGGGTTCTTTCTGCGTAGCAACTAGAATGATGACCGCAACACCAACCATAGGCTGATAGCTGAGATCCTGGCAAGGGAGGAGCCACCACAGTCATATCATGAGGGATCCATATGGAACCCACAGAGAATGATGGAATGAACAATGGGACCCATAGCCACAGCCATTCAATCAACATAGGATAAGGCATTGAGACAGAAACCAATGATTTTTGACACAAAGGACCCCTAAGCTCAGAACAATAAAGCAGCCTTAATACTCATCCACCATGACTCAGGGAACTATGCGGAAGAGGGTGTGGAAAGATTGTGAGAGCCGTGGTGGGGGAGATTATCCAGAGGCATGGCCAGGAGAACCTGGCTGAATACTAGGCTATCCATGGTCCCCTGTCACAAGGACTGATCCAGATGACCCACGGAGGAGGTTATCCAGCTGGTTGGGGATGGGGGAGGGGGAGCATCGGACAATTGAGGATAACAACTCATTGTTTGCCTACTAAATAATGTAACTCATTGTGGACAATAAAAATAAATAAATAAATAAATTTTTCTTGCTGTTTGTGTGTGTGTTTCTTCAATCGTAGGAATACACAAGAACCTAAAAACACCAGAGATGACCTGTAACATATTGAATTTCAGTTAATTGAAATACTTATTCAATTTCTGACTTTTTAGTTGAACATGTATAGATGTCTTTTATGCAATGGCAGCTCATCCTTTTACCTTAACCATATTATTCTGGAAAACAGCAATGGTTAAAGAAATCCCCCTACTTCTTATGTGCTGGAAAATAATTTACTGTGAAAGGTCAGCTTTCTCATAAGACTTAAAGATTAGAGTGACTAGCTTCTCTACTTTAGGACAAGATCAGACAAAGCCTTTGGCTTATAAGAAATGGGTTAAATGTTTGTCACCACTGATCAAATATAGTCCTTATTCATTCGATAATAAACTTAGTTAACCTGTACTCTTCCCTGCAGGTCCTGGACTCTCGTCAGGTTGCACAGAACTGCGCCCCTTTGAGGCTTCTGAGAAGTGTCACCTACTGATCTCAGGGAAACCATTCCCAGTCAAGATACCCTGACCACCATTATGGTCTGTGGTGTTTACTCTGGAGGTGTTGTTTACTTTGCCCTTATAAAGAAAAGTCCTCTTCAGTTTGTCCCTTGAGACACTTTTAGATCTTGTCAGTGTTTTCCATGGACCACAGTCTTTTCTCATTTAATTCTGGATTTGTTTTTATTTAGCAGTCTTCCTATATAAAGGGTCACCTCTGCAATCAGTTCTCAAAGTTCTTACAAGTTTGCCACACAACTTCACAGGACACAATTTATGGGGCAGTAGGATAGAAAGATGATATTCCCTGGAACTAAACATTATATAAACTGGTGATTTATCACCACAAGAGTGGTCTTTATGGATCTTACAATCTTTCTGACCCCTCTTCCACTCAGTTCCCTGGGTCATGGTGGGTGAGTTTTAGGTCTGCCTTTACTGTTGCGTTTTTAAGAATCTCTGGATTTCTGCTTTAGATTGTGTTGGGTATCCTCAGTGTCTGTCTCCATTATCTTTTAACAGGTTATCTGACTTGCTATGGAGGTAGGTCTCTTGCTCATCTCCCCCCTTCCTCAAAGGTTTTATTTGGACTCTATATCATAAATTAGGGGTGGTTCATCTCTTGCCTGGATGTCAGGCCCCACTCAGCAACAGAACATAAAGGAAAAAAAAAACTGGCTACCTCTTCTACAATCCATAACCCCCCATCTCATGGAATGGTCCAGCAAACTCACTGAGGAGGGCCCCCAGAGGTTTGGGGACAGAGAGGAAAGTAATGGGGGTACCATCACTAGACTTGATCATGCAATGTATCAAATTATTGACAATAAACATGGAAACAACTCAAAATAGACCACTTTCCTCTCTACTTAGATTAATGAATCTGTCATTACAGAAATCATATTTCTTAAATTCACATGCAGGGAAATGAACAATTTGGTTCCAACTTATTTTTTATTAATATCTTCAACAATTCCTTGGGTTTGAATCCTACTGCAAAACAATACCACAGAATTTAATAGTGCAAAGGAGTCAGAAGACACACATAGGATACTCACACTTGACTTTAGTGAGGGTTTAAGCACACTGGAAAGGGGAAATGTAAGCTTTGAAGGCTCAGCAGACTAAACTGCAGCTTTTCATGACCCTTCTGACTTTATTTGATGCATTTCATTTCCAGATAACAAACCAACAAGAAGTGCTTGAAGAATTAGTTAAATTAGGTGTAAGTCATCAATCTACTCATCCATAAATGATGTAGACAAATTGGCTCTGAGTGCCACCAGAACACATTTGACATTATATAGCGCATTATAAATTACTAACTACCTGATGCCTCCTTACCTCAGAACAAAAGTCAGTGGAGGAGATCCAGAGAAAGAAGCATAGAGCTCTCCAAATCCAGCTGTTTTTTTTTTTTCTAGTCAAGTTTAACTTTCTGCTACAGTGTCCTTGTCTTAAAAATTTATGCAATAATAGTACGTAAAATAATGCATGTAATAATTAATTATATTTAGTCATCTTTCAATGACATTTCAAAACAACAGGTGCATGATTTACATATAGAATCTTTTGTTAAAAGTAAATTTAAAATTGTACCATAACTAAGGCCTTTAGAGATTTCCTGGTGATTGTCGTATCTGAATCACTAGTGCTCATTCCTACCTATTGGTGGAGAGGTAGATCTGCTGCCGGGTCAACTTGGCAGCAGCTGGTTAATGTGGCTGTTATCATCAATTCCTCCTTTCTGTTTCCTTCTGTGTTCTTTTATCTTCCCTCCCAAGAATTCTGAGTGCCCTCAGACTGTTGTCAGTCTTCCTTGTTATTATATTCACTTTCAATAAGGCTGAATAAATAAATATACACTTCTGTATGACACATAATATTAACGAAGCTGTTATCTATTTCTGTTTAACAAGGACCATAGCTCATGTTTTAAAAAGTCTGAAATATTGAACTGTTAAGTACTAAGACCTGAATAAAGTAATTTTATGTTTACTGTTTTCTTTTCTTTTCTTTGAGTTAGGGTCTTGCCACTTATTTCCGGCTTACTTAAAAATTGTTACATAGCCTAGGCTGCCCTTGAATTTGCAGTCTGTGGTGGTTTGAATGTGAATGTATGTTAGCTACAGCCTCAGGGATTTTTGATTGAGATTGATCTTACAACTTGACTGTCTAGCATCCCTGCTGGACAAGGTGTCACTGGGGGTATTTCTGTTAGTCCAGCTCTAAGGTGTGGAAACAGTTAGTCGGGTCTCTGGCTATTGATGTTTGCTGGTGTTGGTTTTTCTCTCTCTTCTCTAGATGCATGCTGGAGGGAGCCAGCTTCTTCTGTTGCGATGGAACTTTCCCCAGAATGTGTAAGCCTGAGATAAACCCTTTCCTCCCCTAAGCTGCTTCTGGTCAAGTGTTTGTCCCAACAAGAAGAAAGTAACTGCAACACAATCCTACCTCAGCCTCCCAAGTGTTGTAGGTATCTGCCACTATGCCTGGCTAACAATACTTCTTAAACACAGAAAATTACTTTTCTGGACCTAGGATTTATTGTGCTTCAGGTATTTCAAAATAGAACATGCTTCTTACTGAAATTATCTACAGTTCTCCATTTTAGCCAATGAAACTCAAACATGTAAAAGTTAAATACATATCCACTTTCAAATACCATGTTGCTGTGCATGCATACATATTCAAAGAAATAAAAACACATATATAATAAAGTTTAAAGAGGATTTTTAAAAATACCAAACTATTCTTGAATAATTATGAACTAGGTGAAGTTCTAGGTAAATTTCTGTGGAGCAAGAAAAGCAATTATCTAAACAGAATTGACTTTTCTAGCTGTTGTACTACATTCTTTTCCTCAGAGAACTTGAACACTCTGGAACTGGCTAAGGAACTAGTTTATCCCTGAGAGGAAGAATATATCAAAATTTTCAGAAGCTAAACCTGAGGAAAAAATCAAACAAAAATTGATTTCTTCCTGGCAGACTTGGACAGAAGCCTGAGGAATTATACAAAAGTTGTCTAAAGATAGAGGTATATTTTCTATAGATTTGTGGCACTTAGGGCAAAGACCAAGCCTGTCTTAAGCATGCAACTTTCCTCCACATTAATCATTTGAAACAGTAAGACTAGAAAGCTGGGCTTAGGGTTTTTTAAAGTGGGAAGCTCTGTCAGGAACTCAGTTAAAAATGTCTATTATTCTTGTACCTCAGAAATGGAGGTAAACAGAGGTAGGCAAAGGTTTAATAAAATTGGAGTTCAGTCCTAGACAAACAGAATTTCAAAAAAAAAAAAAGTGATTTACCCTGTTTTGTAGCAGAGAAAATGAGGTGAGGGAGCAGCTGTGTATGTTGGAGGTGAGAATTCTGTTGGAGAATAAAGGTTAAAGACTGTGATATGACAATGTCTGGAACTGTAGTTTTGCCCTTAAATTCACGCCCCATCCATTCTGCCAAAGTCCATATGCTAAAAGCTTGGTTGCCAACTTGTAGAGTTTTGTGGAAGTGGTAGAGTCTTTAAGAGTTAAGCACTTTCTGAATAGAACTCCAATTGCTCAAGAAAAAGTGCCAACAATTGACAAAAAGGATTTCATGGCATTAAACAACTTCGCACAGCCAAGGAAACAATGAGTGAAGAGACAGCCTACACAATGGGAGAGAAATCTTTGTTGGATGTACATCTGACAGCGCGTTGGTACCTAGAAAATACAAAGAACTCCAGTAACTAAATAACAAAATATCCTAATTAATAAGTAGGTGAATGAAGTGAGCACAGTTGTCAAAAGTTGTATGAGCAGGTAACAAAAACAGAAGTCAGACTATGTCATGCTTTCAAGTTCTAGATGGTGAAGTCACCCTGGGTTTCACTATTTCACTAACTCTTACCTTCTGCAAAATTAAACCTTATTCTCAAGTTCCTTATAATTGACTTTCTTCTCAATCATGATTTGACCTAACACAATTATGATTTACAACTAGTTTCAAGATCATTTTTCCCCTGGATATGACAAGTACCATTATATGAACAAGTACCAAAATGAACCATTGACTTTGACCACCTCTTTTGGCCAGGTGTGTTGAATCAGGGATAATGAACCTGATGTTATAGTTTTATAAAGAGTCCCTCGGAAGCTCTTAGAAGGAAATCTTGGCCCACAGATCAGGCATTTGGTGTCCTCACTCTGCCCTGCTCCCTGGTCAGCTTCATCAGCACACCCCGGCTGCCCATTCTGCTCCAGTGCTTTCTTTCCACGCAGGCTCTGATTGTCCCCTGGCTCGCATCTTTACAGAGGTCATTCTACTTCCAATCTCTTCATTAAAAGTACTCGAATCAAATTTTAACTGCACTTAAAAGTTTGTTTGTGTGGCAGTGGTGAGGAGTTATTTTTAGAAATGAATGTAACCAGGTTTAATACGAAGCTATTGCTGGCTCAGTACCTTTCATTTTCTAGAAGTTTCTTTCTGTTCCACTCCCTTCTTCCTCTCATAGCTTCCTTTCCTCACTCATCGCTTCAAACCCTATAACACAAGTAAATGATGATCATAAATCTCTTCCTCCTTTCCATGGCTCAGCATGGAGCCACTTATTAGAGATGGATCATCACCACATGTAAATTATCTTTTTTGGGGGGAGATTTTCGAGGTAGGGTTTCACTCTAAAGGAATTCACTATGTACTCTCAGCCTGTCCTTGAACTCTCAGGGATCCTCCTACCTCTGTCTCCTGAGTGCTGGGATTAGAGGCCTGCACCAACACCCAGATATAAATGATCCTTTGAGAACAATCTCCTTGTTCACATTCTTCAGAGAGAATTTCACTGACTCCACCCAGCATAGTGATAGGCTCAACCCAGGTCAGGTTAGAAATAGATGCTAATATGAAGAGACTCAGAAGCTCTGGGAGTTATAGGTGATGTGAGTTGAATGATAAAGTGTAGTGAAACTGATATTTGACTAGATTGTATCCTCAAATTTCTTGCAGTTACCTTCGTGTTGCCAGGACAATGCACCCAACTGGAAGCAGCTGATGAGAGGAAAGTTGTTAACTTCTGAGTGATGTCAGGGAAAGGACAGTGGAGCAGAGGCTGGACACAAGATTCTTGCCAGCATCAGTCGACAAGAGCAGGGGAGAGTGAACACAACCCAAAACAGAAGTCCAGAGACACTTAAGATCTCATCAATAATGCAGACTTAAAACTCACCCACCGTGACTCAGGAAGATTGTAAGAACCATGGTCGGGGAGAATATCCACAGACATTGCCCCCATCAGCAACAACACACAAAGGGGGAAAGAAAATAAACTTCCTACCTCTGGTGCAGTTCATAAACCCCAACCCTATGGGCAGATCCAGTATGCACGCTGAGGAGGGACCTCAGTGGGTAGGGGACAGAGAGAAGAGAAATGGAGGTGCCATCACAAGATTTGCTCATACCATGTATATAATTATTCATAATAAAGATATTAATTTTAAAAAAACTCCAATAAGGGTGACCTGGCTATAACACCAACAAGCCCACCTCCAACAGCATACTATCTCCAGCAAGACTCCATTGCCCAGAGACCACTAGCTGAAAACCAAGCATTCAAATCCCATGAGTATACGGGGACACAATTCAAACTACCATAGTATTCACAGCTGTCTCCTCCTTGTAGCTTGTTGGTAAAAACACAGGTGTATCCAGCAATATGTACTCACAGATCTTGTTCTATAACTTATTTTTCTGTCAATCTTGACCAATTTATCTCAGTCTGTGTCATCCAGGATTACCATGAGAATTAAATGAGCAAAAGCCCATGAAGCACCTTAGAGTCTGGCATGTAGTGAGCTTCCCTAAAATGATATTTTTTTAAAATGTTTTATTTATTCATTTTCAAACAGAGAAAGAGAGAGAGAGAGAGAGAGAGAGAGAGAAAGAGAGAGAGAGAGGAGTGTGTACCACGGCCACCACCTTGTGGGTCTGGCCTATGTGGGCACTGGGGGATTGAACTCGCGGCCTTAGGCACTAGAGGCAAGTGCCTTAACTGCTGAGCCATCTCTCCAGCCCCCTAAAATGATAATTTTATCTTTCCTTTTATTTAAATGTTGCAACTATAAAATAATTTTATCTTATATTCTGAGGTTGCTTCTCAACACTGTGCAGAGTTATATGCCACTCCTATCTGTGTGCTATTATAAAATGTTTTATCAATTTTATAATTTATTAAATTATGATTTCTGTGGGTTTTCTCCCTCCCACTGAAATTAAAGTCTGGAGGTTTTTGTTTTCTTATTTATGTTTGACTCTCTTTGCCACTACTTAGCATATAGCAGGAGTTCTATAAATGATTTTTTAAATAAGATGAGCAGATGCTGAATGAGTAGGAATACGTGAGTGATGGTGAAACTGAGGCAGTCATACTGTAAATTATCACCTTTGGTCATACATGAGGAATCCCTTCCATTCACACTGAAGTGAAACAAATCAGCAGACTACAACAGAGTCCAAATTCAGAAGTGAGGTGTTTTTTTTTTTTTATGTATCAGTGAGATCACCTTCAGTTTGAAAACATTTTTCTTTCCAAATGGAAGCTCAGGAGAAAAGAGTCTAAGTAGAAATCTCCTTAGGCTATGAAGAAAAATGGAAACTCAAAATCATGAAATAAGCCACATCTCAACTTAAGATAAAACACTTAAACTTTCTGCACTCATGAGGGAGGGAATATAAAACTCCCAGAGGCTCCAAAAGCGAGCTTCATCTTTTTATATTTCAAAAATCCTTTAATCCTCCTGAGGTTTTAGTATTTTTTTAAGTTTTACTATATTCCTTTTCTATATAAAGTATTCAAGAGCCCAGAAAATCATTAGATTCTGCCGACTGAATAACTGAAAACACTGAACACTCACTACCTCAAGCTAGAGACATTTGGGCTGAATAACTGTTTCTCTGCATTGCAGAAAGTTTTGTAATATTCTTTTATAATGCCCTGCTTTACTAGATGTCAGTAGCAGACCCAATGTCCCAAATTCTAGCTGTCATGAATAAATCTCTTCAATCACTGCCGTATTTCCTCTCTGGACAAAATTTCTCACAGTTAAGAATCATTGCACAAGTCTTTAGTTGACGATTGGTTATTATCAATTAAGCAATTCATAATGTTGATATTTCATTTTCACAACTATCAAATCATATATCATTTTCTATGACTCATGATACTTTTTTATATTTCTCATCAGTCTAACAAATCATACTTTTGTGCCAATCATTTTTTGAGATGATGTTTAGTTTATTCTCTGAATTTCTAGGAAGAAAACACTTCTAGCACCTCAATGACAAACTTAAAATATTGGTCACATTACTGATAAGCATTTCAATTATTAAAGATTTTCACAGTGTTTCATAGTGTGGAGTTCATAGAGTTTAATTGGAAGCTAAAGGAATGTTTGTGGATGGTATTATGTGATGGTATGGGATTCATGTAGGGATAAAACAGGGAAAGAACTGGAGAATGACGTGGATGAGGTAATGTACAACTCCTATCTCGAGGGTTTTTTTTGTTTGTTTGTTTGTTTTTCTAGGTAGTGTCTCGCTCTAGCCCAGGCTGACCTGGAATTCACTCTGTAGTCTCAGAGTGGCCTTGAACTCATGGCGATCCTCCTATCTCTGCCTCCAAGTGCTGGGATTAAAGGCGTGCACCACCACGCCAGGCTTATCTCCAGGTTTTGATAAGGGAAGTAGGAGAGGGAATGCATCAACTTCTGAGATACAACCAGTGGTGAAGAAACCTTAAGAGGAGAGGAAAATTTAATTACAGTAACATAATAAAGAAAATTGGGTATGTGGAAATTTGCTGATAACTGCTCCCGAGATTTAGGGGATATCGGAAGCGGATGCAGAAGATGGATAAATGTAGAAGGTAATATCAGAAAAGGAACATGCCACATATAAATTACAGTCATGATGGAGGAGGACTGATGAATCCTGGGCTTTTCATTGGGACAATATACATATGTAGGAAAAAGGCCTAATGAGCCCTAAGGTTATATGGCATATAAATATAAAGGTTTTAACAGCAGTGAGAAGCTGTGTACAGGTTCCTTTAAACTCTAACTGATGGGTGTATAGAGACTGGGATTCTTAGTGCATTTGTGTGCTTATAAGAAAATACCAATGATTTAGATAATTTACAAACAAGGAAAATGTCTTTCTAACAACTCTGAGGATTGTGTAGTCCAAGATCAAGTTCCTAGCAGATGATATTGGTGATAGGATCTTCACAAAATTTATGAGCCTCTATCATCACAGTGTATGGAAGTGGACGAAGGGGAAGAAGCAGAAGAGATTAAAGGAACTAGTTTCCTTGAACCCTTTTCTGAAGGGCCCATTCCTGAGGACTCCACTATCATGATTTAATTATTTTCCATAGGTCTAACCTCTTAATAACATCCCATTGAGACTGAATTTTAGGTTCTATTCTTTTAATTTGTGTGGGAAAATTTATCCAAACCATACACAACAGAAGAGACTATTTATGTGATCCATACTGATATATGTTGATATCATCCATATTAATTTAAGTTTCTCAATCACTTCCTTCAACTCAACTGGGTCAAACCCTTTCAGGGTACATCCCATTATTACATAACTATAGATAATTTCAAGCAGCATACTTTAACCATTTTAATTTGATCTCTATAGCTCTTGGATTCAAACCATACCTCAACATAGCAAGGAACCTAAAAATTATGTATCTGTGATGGTTTGAGTCAGGCGTTGCTCATAAACGCATGTGTTTTGTATGTTTGATGCCTAGCTGATGACAATTTGGCGAGTGGAGCCTTTATGGAGGAAGTGTGTTGCTGGAGGCGGACCTTAATGGTTTATTGTGGTATCCTGCTAAAGGGGCATGGAAGATACAGGGTTTTGCTGAGACCAGCAGGCTGCCAGGACTGTCTCCTTCTATTAAGAAAGTTGAGGCAGTCTGAGGACTCTGATGATCTCTAGTGAATCCTGGACACTCCAGGCCCCAGGCAGGCCACAGCTGTGCCCTGAAATAAGCAGGCAATTTGAGGCCTAAACTTAATCCAGCTGCAATAACAAACCTAAACAATAAGGTTACATTTCCTCTGCTGATGTCATTCTATATGTCACGTAGCCCCCTCAATTTATCTATGCAAAATAGGCATCCAAAGGGTACTGGCCCCTACCAATCAACTCATGAGATGTCCAAAGATCCTGCCCCTACCAATCCCCTTGTTACCTATGCCCCTACCTCTGCCTTTTCCTCTATATAAACAACTTTTATCTATACAATAAACCAGAACTGCCCACTGCCGCGTTCTCCCGAGAGTGTTCATCTCTCGTCAGCTCACAGCTATTCCAAGCCTCTGTTCTCCCAGCTTTGTGGACAAACAGGGAGTTGATGCACGCTGCAACTCCCCCACTAAGCCACAGACCACAGTTTATTAGCCCTGGCTTTCCAGTGTTAGTTGGCACATACTCCTGCTGCTGTTGTCTGCCTGATGTTGGCCAGGAGGTGATATCCAGCCTCTCAACATGCCATGTTTTACCTGCATTCAGGGAGTTTTCCCTCAAGTCTATGAGCCAATATAAACCTTTTCCTTCCATAAGCTGCTTTTGCGAGGTGCTTTTTGCCAGCAATGAGAAGGTAACTTCAGCAGTATCCTATCATGACTCACTGTCCTTTACCTCCATAAATTCTATTTTGCATCATATTTCACTAAAATATCATGACTAGCCATTATAATTAATCTTTGTTTATGTCTTCTACTCTTTTGCTCCATTTTCTCATACCTCCCATACAAACTGTAAAGCAAAAGATGCATTCAAATAACATCCTATTGAACTAATGCCTACCATATTTCTATAGTCCAATTATTTTCTCAATTCTTGTTCATGCCTTATTTTCTCTAAAATTCTAACATCACTTCCTCAGTTCTAAACTTTGTT
>PVHP010044660.1:0-13987 GCA_004024765.1 Zapus hudsonius | reverse complement strand
CACACACACACACACACACACACACACACACACACAGTGGTCTTTATTTAATGAAAGCAATGCTTTTGAAACATTTACCATTCCTCACTGAAAGAGTTTAAAAGAAACAATTTAGAAAAACTGATGAAAGAAAAACAGAATGCCTCTAGACTATTGTTAGATCTGGAATTGCTGTTGCTTTGTTGGTTTTAAATCCACAAAAGACAGTTTCATATGATTCCACATAAAATTGCTCTCATAAATTAGTGACTATGTAGAAAACCCTTCTAATGTCAACTCCTGTGGGCATTAGAACTCTGGTCCCTAACTCATTATACATAGCATGATAAATGCATTTGGCCTTTATTTCATAGCTGAAGATTGTTCAAAGCTTCAAGTTCATTGCTATAAACATGGTTGGTAATTGAAGGAGAGAAGACAAATACAAACTCTGGGACCTAAAGTATGTGTGTGCACTCACAAGAGAGAGACAATTTGGCTTGATTTATTAGAATTTGACAATTTTTCTCCTAAGGCTTGTATATAGAAAAGAGTATTTTTAATTACTAATAGTGCATTTATTCTACTATCTCCTACAGGTAGCCAATATTTTTTCCTATTTGTATACTGATAACACACATAATGACTTGGCATCTTCAAGTCACCCAGCAAAGAATAAGCTTGCTACTATTATTTGGCTGACTAGATTGTACCTATCAAATTTCCCCTAAGTATTTATGCTTTTGCCAGTAAATTAGTAGTGCTACTCTCACTTTTAGTAAGAGAAATATCTTTTTTACAGTTGGTGGTGACTACTGGAAAGACTCAAAACACAAAAGATTGCTGATAATAACTGACTGTTGAGTGCTCAGTCCTAAGGGAGACATCTTGATAATGCCCCCAAAGAAAGGCTCAGGGAACATTGTGGAAGACAGGAAGTAAGAACCAGAGGAGGGGGAGGAGTGCTGTGGAACTGTCATCTGGATATGACATGGTCATTGCTCTTATGAACTCACAGAAGCTGTGGTTACCTGCACAAGATCTGACCAGTCAACATTCCTCCATGAATGGAGGAGAAGTTCATGAGGCGTCTCACCTCTCCCAGAGGAGATAACGACAGTTAAAGGGAACTGGGGGAGAGAATCCATTCTCTTTAGTAGTGTAGCTGCCAGTAAGTGGAGGAAGAAGGGGTTCAGCTGGAATGGGAGGGGATGAAACAGGGTGAAGGAGGTATATGGTCCAAATGCAATATATACATGGATAAAATTGTAAAAAAGAAAGAAAGAAAGAAATTAAGCCCCAAATTCTTTAAGTATCACAGTGTATGTACCACCTAAACTATGTTACAAAAAACATTTATTGTGACTTTGCAGACATCTAATTGACTTCATCTGGCTCCAAAGTCCAAGATACTTATAAAACAAAACAAAACAAAAAAATAAAAACAAGACCAAAAGAAAAAAACAACAATAAGAGCCACAGCAATAACACCAGCATGTTGGAGGTGGAGGTAAGAGAATCAGGAGTTTCAGGTACACAGTTCAAGGCCAGCCTGGGCTACATAAAACCTTATCTCAAATAAATAAACAAAAATTTATTGTATCCCTTCCCTAGCATTCTTTTCCTCCCTCACAATTAATGTTAATTTTCAAAATTTGATAAAAGACATACTATTATGTTTTTAAAAGGATTCAAAAGGGCAAAAATGTGTTAAAAGAAAATCAAAATAATGCTAATCACCAATCCCTAATGAATTAATATTTCAGTATGTTTTCCAGATTTGTTTTCATTGTATAGATTTTTACAGAAATGAGGTCTCATTATTCATATTTCTTCATGATGTCTCTCTCCTTAGTGTATCACAGAGTCTAATAAATGCCCCAGACATCATCACTGTCATTACTACAGTGTCCTGCTGTGTGGATCTTCCAGAATTCACCTGTTCAGCTCATGTACAGCTACAGCAGTGCTGATAGAACTGTCTTCTTCCTGAATTGCAGGATGTGCTCCAATTAGAAACACGAGAATCTTGGTTCTTCATTCCCTGTCTACACTGAGAATAAAACTGAGTTCTATCAATTTTCTGAGGTCTTTGCACCAACCAAAGGAAAAGGAGAAAACCGATGATGCCTCTTCCTCATCTCCACCACCAGCAGAGCCCTGCCTGCAGCCGGCTGGGTCCTGGTGCAGCAGGAGCCCAGTCCACAGTGATGCTATCACTTCCCGCTACAAAACAGCCAGGGGATTTCCTCCCTTCCTTCCTTTTTTTCTTTCAAAATTATTTATAAATAAAAAGACAAATGACATTCATGTCCTTGCTTTGCTAGCCAGGCCTCTTTCTTTTTTAAACACCTTACTTGCTGCCGTGGTGAGCTAAATTAGGCCATGTGTGGCTTTTTGACCCAGAGTGAGGCATGCTCATCTACGTCCAGGCCATGATTCCTGGTCCTCTTTCCAGGATAAATAAACCTCTGACAAGGCAACTGCCCAATGAGAGCACTCTGTGTGCCAAGAAGATGGGCCAAATCTTCAACACCAAGCTAGAAATCAGACATGGCCGAGAGGAAACCAAGAGACCTGGGGCGTTTTTTAAAAGGTCATCTGCTTGGTTTTGTTTGTTTGCTTGCTTGTGGTAGGGATCAAACCCAGGGCTTTGTGCATGCTAAGCAAGTGTGCTACTGCTGAGCTAAGGTCCCCTGCACTTTGCTTACCCCACACAGAATCCTTACCCATATATGCTGCCCAGTGGAGGGCACGTCGGTCCTTCTTGTCAAATGCATTGATATTTGCCCCTTTGGTCAGGAGTAAATGGACCATCTGAAAGAAAACCACAGTGAAACCAAGTGTCCCCTCTGTCATGATGAGGGCTCCTCAATGCCTGCAGGTGATCAGAAAACAAACATTAACCAGAAAAACGGTTGATGCCCTCAGAGATGTGTCACAGCAGGTCCTGCGGCATGTATGAAATGACAAGCCACTTTTTCAATTCACTGTGGCTCTAAACTTAAGAATGAATATAGTTACCCAAGGAAGCGCCAATATTTTCCTCACACTCTCTAGTGGATTCGGTGTGTGACCAAGAGGGTGTGAACAGAGTTCCCAGAGATGAGAGCACTCACCTCTACGTGGCCATTCAGTGCGGCGTGGTGCAAGGCTGTGCGCCCTCCTCGGTCTGAGACGTTGACGCTGCTCAGCAGTGGGATGATCACTTCTGCACACTTCACCGCCTTATTGGCGGCTGCCACATGGAGAGGGGTCTGCCAGTTCTTGTCTCTCGCGTTGACATCAGCAGAGTGCTTAATCAATACTTGCACGGCTTCCTACCACAAAGCAGAGGGCAGAGTGCTCACAAACACAGGAACCTAGGGATATGAAGGATCGCCTCTGTCCCAGACAAGCCTGGTCAGGTGTGGTGGAGGCCAGAGAGCAGGAAAGACTAGGGCAGATTCACTTCTCTACTTTTAGAAGTTTCCTGAGTCCAGTCAGTAGGGTTCTTCAAGGACATCTTTATCATTGTGGCATCAATAAGCCAATGAAAGGCATCGGGGCCACACTGCTGCCACCCCTCAGAAGTTACCTTTGGGCACCTCAGTCCCTACAGGACTGGCCTGTGCAATCTGCTTCATCATACAGACACATGTGGGCGCCCCAGATTGTAACCAACACTTTTATCAGTGGTGTAAGCAATTAAGAGAAGTGACGCATAGTGAGTTGAATAGCTCACCTGGACAGCAGAAGAAAAAAAGGAAATGAACTGTGGAAGTCCTATCAGGAGAAATGATACTATGGTATTCATAGAGTATGAAGGATTCTCTACTAAGATAATACAAATAAAAGCCAGTAAACTGATAGGACTCAAACAAACAAACAAAAAGACATTTGCCAAGCACCCTCAGAAAGACTGATAACAAATATTAGTGAATCTACCTCAACTCATCTTAGAGTGAAACATGTATGTATACATTATCATTGCTCTCTGTGTATAAAACACTGCTAGAATCAGGGAATATTGGGAAAAAACAGTATTTAGGCTCCAACCTAAAAACTAATTTAATGAACAAAAATAAAGAAAACCTAGTATCTGGCATTGTGGTATATATCTTTAATCCCAGTACTTGGGAGGCTGAGGTAAGAGGATCATCATGAGTTCAAGGACATCCTGGCTCAAATCACAATATAAGAGATAAATCATAAGATTAATATTAGAAGAAGAAAAAATAGTCCACTTTGGTCTGATAAATTATGAAGTTTATTTGGATGAATAGACAAACTGATTGTAATATAGAAAGAAAATATTGGAATATCTACCTGTATTTATTTTCTTTAAAAAGGAAAGTGCTGTAGCAGGTATGGGGTGGCACTATCCCACCATCACTACAACTCAAGATCTTTCCTCATCTATAGTATCACAGAGATGCCCTCAGGGAAAAATGGAGCTCCCACAATACTGAGGGGTAAGGCTTGGGGTCTCTACTCATCCACTCTGAGTGCACTGTGATGGATGGTGAAGAACAGTAACAGCCTGCTAAATGTACTTAAAGAATATACATCTCTAAGCTGCCTGGTGGCACAGGCCTATGACATCACCTACTTGGGAAATGGAAACAGAGGGATTGCAGGTTCAAGTCCAGCCTCAGCTACAGGGTGAGTTTAAGGCCAGCCTTTGCAATACAGTGAGACTGTCTCAAAATAAAAAGTCAAAATGGGGCTGTGAATACACCTCAATGGTAGAGTGCTTACCTAGTGTATATGAGGCCCTAGGTTCAATCCTCAGCACAGAGATGGGGGATTGTAAAATGAACAGAACAGAATCTATGCAATATACCCAAGGATTGCAGAAAATATCAATAACAATGCAGTATAAATGATGGAAGTTCTAGAACCAAAGTTCCTTATAACTCTCACAGAAAGCTTTCTATTACTGGTACTATTAGGTAAAAAGCAATGACAGGTTTAGTCAGAGCTGACAAGAACTTGGTCAAAGCAAAAAAAGAACCAGCAGATGACTATTGTCTACACAGTTATGAAAGACAAAGATAAATGAAAAGTCTCACCCTAGGTATATGGTGTCTGAACACACACATCATACATGAGATGTGTATTTTGAGGATGTATATCAAAAAAGCTCTGCAGGCATAGGAACAGAATGGTGGCATCCTTTTCACACATTCATAGCCAAGTGCTAATACATGCTGTCATGTGAATACTTTTGCCTTGGGTGTTATTGTACTATACTTATATAGGTTCTTGTTTTGTATTCTGATGTAAATTCAAGATAGACTAACAAAAATAAAAGATACAAGGTCATTTCACATGCTTTTACTACCTGGAGATAAGACTGGTGAATTCGTGAGAAATTTATACTTGAAAGATAACAAAATGTGCTTATTCTTATTTGCAGTGCTGGTGATCAAACTCAGGATCTGCATGCTAGAGCAGTACTCAACCACCGGTCTACACCCCCAGCCCAAAATCAGATGACCTTGAACATAATTCAGACTACAGTAGCCTAGGTCAAATGAATGCCTTTGAATAATTTGCAATTAATTCACTCAAAGCAATGTATAAAGCAAGATAGCACAGAGTTATATGCAAGCTATATTCACACAGAAATCAATGCTGTTGAACTTTCTGAAAAAGACTTTATATTCTCAGATAGTCAATACCTTTAAAATATTTTGATCATACATATATTGTGGTCTGTTTTTACTTGAGAAATAGTTTTATTGGGAAACAGCCTGTTTATTTGCTTACACAATGTCCATGAGCATTAGCAGAGCTGAGGAGTTGTGACAGAGACCAGAAGAACACTATAAAGCCTAAAATACTAGCTATCTAGCCTAGTAGAGCCAAAATATTGCAGAACCCCTGGCACAGCCCCTTGTTTGAACTGCCAAAAACTGAAGATCATAATGTCTGGCTAAAATTTTAATTGCCGTCAAAATATTGTTTAAGACCAAATCTGCTTCTAAGAAGAGCTGTTGCTATTGTGAGAGTTGGTGGTTTCCATGTTAATGTGACCCAAATATGATACTAAATTCCTATGCTACAAGGAGATGGCTGGGCAATAAAAGGTCAGCAGTGAACTTGAGTGTTCTATATCATAAGTCAACTGCATTCTCAGGGCTGGAGAGATGGCAGAGTGGTTAAGGCACTTGCCCACAGTCCTAATGCCCTGGGTTTGATTCCCCAGTACCCACATAAAGCCAGATGCACAAAGTGGTACATGCATGTGAGTTCATGTTCAATGGCCGGAGGCCCTGGTACACCCATTCATTTTCTCTCTCTCTCTCTCTCTCTCTCTCTCTCTCTCTCTCTCTCTCTCTCTCTCTCTCTCTCTCACTCTCTCTCTCCTTGCAAGTAAGTAAATAAAATATTTATATATTTTTTAAATGCATTCCAAGTGTCCCAGGAAAGAGAGGGCAAGGACAGAAAGAGAAGAGATGATATGAGTCCTACCGGCCAGGGTGAGAGACATGTGAGCAGCCTGAGGACCAGGGAAAAGGATACACAAACCAGACTGATGGAGGGCCAGAGGCAACAAACCACTTAAATTTTCCCAAATTCTTTGAAATCACTTTGAATATTAGACTTTTGATAGGGCAGGACATGTGGCTCCAACACAATTATGTCTGTTTAAAGGCAAGATGATTGTTACTGACATCGAGTTACTCTACACTAAGGAAAAGAAACAGTTCTCCTTCATTATCAGGAAAGGCAGAGAAGAGTACTGGACAGGGTCTCTAATCTCTTGTGGGAACTTTACGCAACTCTTATGTGCAAATGTCATCGCACTGGACTTTCATACCAATGCTCTCCGATAGCTCAAGAACACCTTGAAGAAAAATTATGTATTTTACAACTTTTGTACAATGCTTTAACTTTGCCATTCTCCATTTTCATTTCTTTGTTTTCACAATGAGTTGCACACTTTCATCTTCCTAAACAGAAGAACTCTAAAAAGAAATTTTTAGAGCACATAAAAGAAGAGTTCTAACCTTACAGTGATTCACTTTTAAATGTTAAAACACAGTAGTTTACAGTAATTATAGGGCTAGGGATATAGGTCTGTGGTAGAGCATTGCCCACCATGCACAGGGATCCTGGGATTAATCCCAGGATGGAGTGTAGGATTAAATTCACAGGCAAATAAAATGGAAAAGGTCTAGTGGTCTTCTGGCTGACCCCTTCCTTTGATAACCAACTTCATTTACAGGCAAGATGGCTAAACTAAAGTTCATGGTCATGACCTATCAGCCTGAAAACCATTAGAATAATAAAATGCCAAAATACAAAGTCTTGAAATAATTAACTTCTGTTGGTAAATTCAACAGGTATGAGATTTAACTTTCTGTGGGTTTTTCTTTTGCTTGTTTTGTTTTTTGACATAGCCTCTCTATGTAGCATAGGCTGGCCTCAAACACCAGATCCTCCTGCCTCAACCTCTTGAGTACTATGATTGCCAGCATACATCACTACATGCAGTCATTAGTTAAATTTCTCTCAAGGTTTCTGGATATGTACTCGTATCACATCGGCTAAGACCATAGCTCACAGGCCAGTGGCACAACGGGCACACATTCCGTGTATGATACTCTTTCAAAGTCTTTGTTTCCTTTTTAGTAAATAAACACCAAGAAGGCTCCTGATATCTCTCCTGTGTGGAGGTATCAGCCCCCTTATCATTCAGTCTGAGGACTGTAGGCTTTGTTGATGACTCGCTGTGGAGGACTGTATGACATCAGATGCAGACAGAAGGGAGCACTGTCGTGGATGCCATGAATAGGAGATGACACCTGCAGTCACTTGATTTATACTTTTTTTTAATTTTTGATCTTTTAATTGAGTCTGTGAAGTAATCACAATGAATAAAGTTTTTTTAAAAAAAACTATAGATTATTAACACAGCATTGGCAATTTAGCAGAATTATCTTTTTTTGTTTAAATTTTACTTTTAGTTTTTTATTTTTTTAATATAAATTTATTGTCCATAATGAGTTACATTATTTAGTGGGCAAACCATGAGTTGTTATCCCGACTTCCCCAATTCCCCCCCTCCCCATCCCCGATCAGTTGTATATCCTCCTCCGTGGGCTGTCTGTATTAGTCCTTGTGGCAAGGGATCCTGTATATCCTAGTACTCATCCCGGTCTTCCTGGCCCAAGTGTGTTGTTACTGATGGGTGCCACGCCTCTGGACCATCTCCCCCACCACGGCTCTCACAATCTTTCCGCCCCCTCTTCCGCTCAGTTCCCTGAGTCGTGGTGGGTGAGTATTAAGGCTGCCTTAATGTTGCGAGTTTAAGGGTCCTTGTGTCGTATGAGTTCCTTTTTTTGAAAAAAACAAAGGCCACTTCAACCTCATAATAAGTGTGCACATACACTGTGGAACATGGAAAAGTTGAGAAAAAGTAGAAAGTTGTATCTTGAAAACTGTCACACTGACTATTGTGTTTCACTCTCAAATGTGCACTGCACTTGTCAGTCATGAATTATTCATGGAAAAGTCATGTTAATAACTATATATCATTCTTGCTGACACCAGCAATTTCAAATACTGAAAGTTACAACTTTCCATACTTTCCACAAAGCTTAGCAGGTGCCTTACACATTATATATTTAATAAATATAGGTGGCATAAATATATTGGTGTGATCCTCAGCAAAGTCTGTGAGTATGAATTAGTGCATATCAATGGGACTTTCACTGTGGTATAGGTTGACAACCTCTTAAGTCTGCTCTTAAGCCCTGAAGGCTTTTACTGCATTACTATAATCATTTGGGGGCTTTTATCCAGATTTATTATAGCAATTTTGTTTCTGTAAGAATCGTACAAATTGGTACTCAACCAATTTGTTCAATTAATGGGATTGTTCTAGAAGTACCCATTACCAAACTAAACTTGCCTTCCACTATGATAAGCATTAGGGTATATTTATTCCTACTGAGAACTAGTGGTATAAATGGAGTTCACTGAGAACTTCGGATAGAAGAAAATTCAAAGAGAACATTCCCAAAATGTTGTCTTTAAACATTAAGAAAGGCAGACACAAAGACATTCCAGTCTTCAGTCTCAGGACTCAGAGTGGCAGGCAGACCACATGGATCAAAATCCTCTTTTTAAGTTGCAGATTTCGAGATCCAACAATCTCCTCCATCAGAACTAGAACAGGGTGTTAATGAGCACCCCAGACAACAATGCACACTAAGTCTGAGTCTAACTGATCTGAATTCTAAGCTTGCTTTAATGCAGGGATGACCTATGTTCTCAATAGAAAAGTCTTTCTCTAGTTACAAGGATAACTTCCAGAAAACAATAACATTCTAGTCTTCCATATTAATTTTTACCAATTCTCCTATCTAGTAGGATTTATCCCACAAGAATAGCAATGTTTTTAGAGAAAAGAGGAATATATAAAAACTTAAGCTATAAAGAAAAGTATCCAGCTCAACTCTGGGAAAGGTCTTTGTTGTGGACTCTCGTCTACACAGAAGCCAAGGCCAGATGTGTCCTTCTGCTTGGAACAGCAGCGTCCAGAGGTACTTACACACCTGAGGGAAAAAAGCAGGCTCCCTGGTCCAGTCTTCTCCATTCACGACTCTAACACCTTCTATTCCACACTTAACTTCTCTGAGGCCATGCTTCCTCAGCATTACCCAGAGAA
Organism: Zapus hudsonius; assembly: GCA_004024765.1. Classification (NCBI taxonomy): domain Eukaryota; kingdom Metazoa; phylum Chordata; class Mammalia; order Rodentia; family Dipodidae; genus Zapus; species Zapus hudsonius. The sequence continues at coordinate 4,344 of PVHP010044660.1, read as the reverse complement.
TCAGTATCAGAGGGTGGCTCAGAGATTAACACTGAGTAATGCAGAGAAGGTCCTTAGGACACTAATCTAGAACAGTGTGTGCTTCACAAATGCTCAGACTGACAATACTGAGGTGGACAGAAAGTCTTCAGTCCAACACCAACAGCACAATGCATCCATTTTTAACTTTTCTAACCCAAAGACAGTCTCTAGAACAAGAAAGTGAAAATTTTGGCAATTGCCCTTTAGAGCTACTCTTAGCTCATCACAGCAGAAAGAGCACATGTGAGAGGTCAGCATATTTATAGGCAGGCCATGTTGGATCTGCTATCTGCCCAAGCATCAGGACCTCAGAGACCATACTGTGTGCTCCCTTCTAAGCCCACAGTACAGCTCACAAAGCCTTCCACCCAGTGGTCTTCAATAAACATGTATTAAGCTTCAATAAGCATGTGTTTCACATTGTATACATTTAATTTCTTTTCTCACAGGTGCTCTTTTCCAATAAATAAATAAATAAATAAGATCCAAAGACACAAAAAGAATAAGCCAAGCAGAGAAATAAAAGGAAAGTGCTCACACAAACCTCAGAACACTCCCTCTGGCAGCCCCAAGTCGTGCTTATCCCTAAGAGCTAGCATTGTGAAGTACATTTTTCTACTATTTCATTAATAGTCTCCTTATTTCTTCACAGCCTTAGGAAAAGTCAGCAAGGAGGAGGATGGGACAATGGGGCTTTAGGAAGCAGACAAGGAGACCATGTTGCTTGGCTCCAAACTGTTCACAACCTGGGAAATCCAGACGTGCTATATTTGGGAAGGCAACATGATGTTGAGGGTAGTACAGAGCTTAGAAGTTCTTCAGTGAACAGTTTTCACTACACCCCGAAGGTAATCTCAGGCCTTGTCAATCTGAGCGACAGGCAGATGTGCTGGCTCTCAAGCTGAAACCAAACATCCTCCTTGGCACGTGCTAACAGCCAAATGCAAAACATCAAACCAATTTCTCTATATTTTCCCCTGAAACCTGCTTCCATTTCCCCCACCTATTAGTTAGGGAAGGCCAAAAAAAGTGGACTAAATTTCAACAGAAGAAGGATCCTCAATTTAGGACCTTCACAGCATGGCAATGAGCCCGAGTTCTGATGTCCACCAAACAAACAGTCAGCTCTAATGACGAGTTCAGAAACTCCAATTTTCATAAGAAACTGACACTATTAAGAAAACATTGTATTTCTTGAGTTTACATTTAATTCCTTCCTGGAAAATGTCACCTGCAAGGGATTCTCTCCCTCCCCCTCACATTCTCCAAAACCTTCAGAGGTTGCTGGTTACTTGGGGAAGCAACAAATGCCTTTCTTAGACACAGAAATCAGCTCAGCCGTTAAAACACACTGAAGATATGTAAAGAAAGTGGTTGGTGAAAAATGGATGTGTTGAGGATGGAAGATTTTGTAGCTAGTTGAGCTAACAAAAGAGATCACTTGACAAGGTCAGAAGGCACTGAAAACCTCCGTTGTGTGTCCTCTTCCCTAAGGCTGGGGACCAGAGGTCTTCTTTTCTTTGAAGCTCCCTCAGAAGACACAAGACCATGGACTGGAGCCTTCATGCACTGGCTCTTCTACCTCTTGCCCTCCTGCCTTCCTTCTCCTGGCCTGCTGGGTCCCTGCTTATCCTTTAAGGTCCACTCAGCTGAGGTCTCTTCTGAGGAGACTTTTGTTCAAGCAAGCAGTTCCTTGCTTCCTCTCCAACTGCACTGATCTGAGACTGCAAACACACTGAAGTCCAGGTTCATGCTGTCCAGCTTGGAGTACCCCAGAGAATACTCCTCTTGCACCATGTAAAAAGCATTCAAACTTATTTTTGGTAACCCTCTTGCATTCGAGGTAAAAGGATCTCAACTCAGTGGAAAGAAAACGTCTTTTTCTAGGAACAGCAGGTATTAAATAAAGCAGTACTCACTTCACTTCTGGAAGCAACAGCCCGGTGCAGAGGCGTCAGCCACATGTTGTCCTTGGCATTCACACGAGCTCCTGCAACCAAAGAGCACAAGTTAGAGGCATGACAGAGTCACGGGCCCTCCTGCTGGCATTAGTCTAAGGCCCTGTCTTGCTCCCATCTGCTGGTACAACCAGCACGTCTTCTTTTCTTTCTATCAGTTGTGACTTGACAAAGTTTTATCTGGGCCTGAGGGACCACCAGAAGTCTGTCTTATCTAAACATCCCAATACCTCCTCTGGGACTAATCTGATGTTGTGATAGCAGCTTTTGGACAAGATGTCTGCAGATAGCTCACAGCTTCTCCAGCTATGGAATGGGCAGGTGGGCTGGAACCTGCTCTCACCGAGAACAGTGCCTCAAGCTCAGCTCTCTGAGCCACAAAACCAGCATGGAGCAGAGGCTCCACGCAAACAGATTCATGAAGAAGAACTGTGCTCTCTCCCTTGATATCTTCAGCACTCCCCCACAAGAGCCAAGAAGTCCTGCATGGCTATGTCTGAACAGCTGGCCACCCGACTCAAGCTTCCTTTCTTTCTTTCAAGGGTTTTGAGTCAGACATGGAATGTTCTATAACAGGGCTACAAAGAGAGAGGTGAAACACACTGGCAAAGATACCAAGAAAGAAGCCATTTACTCTTAGGACTGTGAAGAAAGAAGCTCAGGAGGATGAAGAGTGGAGGAACAAATCAAAGAAATTAGATACTAAAGTCAGGGGAACATGGGGGGAGAAAAGAGATGGTACCTTGGGGTCAAGAACCCAGAAGTGAACCAGTCAAGTGGAAGCAGAGGCTGACTCATCTAAGCCTGCTGACAGCTGAGAACAAAATCCTTCTAGAAAGGCAGCAGGTTTAAATGAACTACAAGTGAAGTTTAAGAAACTGACTAGCGGTGTTAGTGCTAACCTATCTTTGACCAAAGAACAAATACCATCAACAGTAGTGATCACAGCAAACAAGAACATGAGCTCTAAAAGAAAGAACACCCTCTCCCACCAGCCCCCATTCTGATGTAATTGATCTGAGATGTCATCAGGCACAGTGGTTTTTCTTGTAGCTTTCTAGAACCCAAGGTTCTGTAACGTGCTGTCAAGGATGAGAGCCATTGATGAATTGCTGCTTAGTTTAATCGAGGTTAAAATAACTTAAAAGCCAATGTTACCAATTCCAGCTTGCCTAAAATGATTCCAAGCCCTTCCCTTAATGCAGACCACAACAGACAAGACAGTCTGGGTGTTCAAAGGCCACAGGTAACGCGGGCCCCAGAAACAGGAAGTTGTGGGCTAAATGCTCTGGAGTGAAATGATTGGAAGGACCGTGGTACTCAAAGTCAAAGACCCAGATCTGAGTTCTGATTTCAGGACCTGCTGGTCCAATGACCCAGAGCCACGAACCCCTCTGACAATACTAACAATCCTAACATGTGTCCACCCACTCTGCCTGCTCTGGCTGGTGACTAGAAGAATCAGAGGCATGTGAGGGTGTTTATAAACTGCAAAGTCCTAGGCAAATATTAGCAGTCCCTATTTCAAAAGCACCTCTCATGTCTCATTCACCACAGCTTGTATTTTCAGAGGAAATGAAAAGCATGTTGTAGGAAGAGCACACATTCAGAGATTTAAACATCTAGAAGGTTCCATTATACGAGAAAGAGAGATGCAACAATTATCACATACTGGGGCAAAGGAAATCCAGATGTGATTAAAATAGAAAAACTGGTAAATTGTAAAACAAAATATCCACTGCCAAAATCAAATTTTAGATTTTCTCCTCTAAGTCTTGGTTGCAACACAGTGCCAGATGGCTGTTCCAAAGCCTACCTTTCTGGTTTACAAGCAAATAATATGGGTCCTGGTATTCTTCCAACATTCTGACAGCCAGACAGCCCTTTGAAAATTACCCATCTTTTTTTCAGGCATTTTCTTGAGCTGTGAATACATATAGTTGGCCACATTGTGTTTAAATCACATCTCTCTAGCTATCAAAATGCATTTTATTTATTTTAGGTTGTTTCTTTGGTGTATGTCTAAACTATATATGTGATATGTGCCTCTAGGGAGACTCAAAACTCAACAAAGTGCTGAGAAGAAGTGACAGTGGAGTTTTCAACACTTAGTGAGACATTTCTATCACACCTTGCAAGGCTCAGGGACCATGTGGAAGAGGTGCCAGAAAGAATATATGAGTCAAGGGAAGGGAGGAGGGGCTGGAGAGATGGCTGAGTGGATAGAAGCTCTTGCTTGCAAAGCCTGATGGCCCCCGATTGGATTCCCCAGCAACCACATAAAGCCAGATGCAAAAGTGATGCATGTGTTTATATTTCATTTTCAGTGCCTGAAGACCCATTCTCTCTCCCTCTTCTCTCTCTC